>JAMZAV010003193.1:0-186292 GCA_024449915.1 Sweltsa coloradensis | reverse complement strand
CTTCTTCTTCGTTCTGCTTCGCCGACCCGACCGGCCCACTTAGCTTCCGCTTATTGTGTTTTTATCGTAGATTATTTGTACTGGTAATAACAAAACCCCGTTATCTGTGACTGGATGTCGCTATGATTGTGTCCTTGAGATTCTCTAGAGTCTAGATCAGCTTGATAATATCCATGCTAGAGACGCACGTTCCAGGTTATCCCACACGTCACACAAATATGTTTGTTTTCGACATTTTAGTGAAAGTATTTAAATATAATTCAACGTATTTATTGATAAGCTTCTTTAAACTAGTTTTCGTTTGGCATGGAGAAGACCGTCGCTTCCACTTGTGTGTAGCGGTGGCCACTAAACAGTATTTTAGCTGGAAAAATATAATAATTTTGCAAATTAATTTCTCACACGTTTGTTTTCAATTTAGTGCATAATGATATTTCGTCGCACATATTGTATTATGAATATATAAATAAATTCTTATTTAGAGTGTACCCTCAGCCATAGAACTGATAACTGCATCAACGGCCAGAAGGAGAACTGCTGTACTTTATTAGGCATAACACGGGTAGACGTGAAATTCAAATGGAAGAAATAACACATGAATCATATTATTAACTACAATTCAGAAATTAAAAAAGTCCGACCCAACCGGGAATCGATAAATCGATAATAAATAATATCAATTACACCTACGGGAGTGTTTCCCGACTAAACAAATCGAGAAACATGAATCATACACTAAATGTTTGCAAACTTTGATCTTGTCAAAAAAAGATGTATAATGCTGAAAAACACATTTGTAATGTAATTTCCATTTGTAATGCTAACCCTAACCCCAATATTATATTTCATTTTTTATTTTTTTCCTTTCAGTGCACATAAAGTATAAACCCTAGTAGTAATAAGACAGATTATACATACGGAGTTGGTATAATAGGTAATAGGTAGCCGTGACTGTTGTTGAACCGAAGTGATACGTCTACCGGTGCTCTTTCCACTTGGCTATATTTTTAAAACACAGAATATATTTCAATACATTTTTATTCTTCCTCTCATAGTCATTTATTATAATACTATAACATAATATAAAGAACACTGCCAGTGGCAGTGGCAGCTCTCCTCAGATGAATAGCATAGAGGGTGAGTATAATTTGGAGAACTAGCCCACTGAATCGCATTTACTTTCTGACTTAAAGGGGCTAAAAACCCAAAAATTATTTTTTACCACGTGATCTATAGCACAATACTACACTAAAACGACCGTTTAAAAAATTATATCTTGTAACTGTGATTTAACACGAATTTTTGAATTTTTTTGATCCAGAAATTTGCGAAAATTGGTATTTTGGGAAATTTCTTAAATCGCTTTAACCTGCTTCTTTTTTGGTCCACATAGATACTAGAGCATAGTACCAATCTAAAATGCCCCTAAACAACATCGTGTCTTGAAACTGTGCCCAAATATACCCTCAAACACGCAAAAATATGCATTCCAAAATCACACCCCATCTTGGTAATCTGCATATTTTGACCGAACTACTTGCCCAAATTACAAAACAAAATATAGAGAATTTACAGGAAAGGGCTGTAGAGTACGTCAATAATGGCCAATATTTTTTTGGATCAAAATCCTCCAAGGTCACGGGGCATAAAGATCGTCCCCATGTTATTTCTTATGGGAGATTTTTGCCGATGGGACCTAGCTCGAAAAATGTCATGTTTGACAATTTTTTGGGAGGTCATGGTGGCCCCAATAATTTTTCTGTTAATTGCTAAATTCATTACTAGTTTAGCCCGAATGAAATATATTTTTTGAGTTTTGCGGTTAAATACCCCTTTAAGGGAAATCTTGGATGAATACGTATTATCGGGCATGCCGTGATCATAACAGAGAATTGACGACCAGCGCTCTTCAACAATGCATGCATCACTGCAAGTGTTGGCTCGCGCAAGACCGAAGAGACTGACGCTTCTAATTACATGTTTGGGTGTAGAAACTAGGTTACCACTCTGCATGCAGCCAGCGGCTCGTGAAATTGTGTATTGAAGTAGGTCTATAGTTTTGAAGGCCCCGACCATACACACACTAGACAGGCTAGAGACTAGACAGCACTGTGCGAGTCTAATCATCACTTTGATTCACATTGGTTTTACGACGATTGGTTTTTCATCACCTTGACTACATATTTTGTTAGTGACAAACTTTAAACTTATACTTGTTATACCGCAGGTTTTGTTGGATGAGCGAAGCGAAGACTTCAATTTCACTGACACCCCCCCCCCCCCCCCCCCCCCTACAAAAAAAAATAGCTCGGGTGTTTTTTTTATTGTGTTTCTGTTTGTTCGCGTTCTACCGGGCAAACGGCATATGCGATCTTGATGAAAATTGGAGGGGACCTTCGAAATCTCTGAACTGAGTCTTGTCACGTTTTTGGGTAGCCTACAATCGAAGAAATATTTCTCATGAATATCGTACTAATACGAATTTTTTCGATTTTTAATGCGATATTTTCGTGATATTTGGCTCGCGACCGGGTAAACGGCTACTCCGATCTTGATGGAACTTTATGGGAACGTTTTAAATCATTAAAATTAGATATGTTATGATTTTAGGACATTTGAAGAAATATTTCTCATAGAAATAGTACATTTACGATTTTACCCCGATTTTTAATATGATATTTTCGTGATGTTTGGGCCGATTCTGACCAAACGGGTGGGCCTATAACGTTCATATTTTACATAGGCATTAAAATTGTGGTGATGTTGTGCCTTTTGAAAGAAAAATGTGAAAATGTTGGCCAAAATTCATAGAAATAAAGGTTTTAATATAAGCCTTTTACAGTAGTATAATTAGAGGTGTGCAAAAATGGTGAGAACAAAATTCGTGATTTTTTTAGAGTTGCAATAATCCCAAATTCAGTTTGCACATGAATAACCTGAATTGTGATTGAAAGGTACCAATTTTCAATTCGCGAATTTTCGCGATATTTTAGTTGATACCGCGAACTATGTGGCGAAATTAGCAATTATGTCTTTAAACGCGAATTAGGTCACGACATTTCAAACATTTTTTTTTCAAAGTTTTGGTGGAGGTGCCGGGTAGGTAGTCGAATTTAAATTAATCATAGCTAGTACATGTGGTGGAGGTGCCGGGTCATAATACGCGATTATGAGATCGTAATGATCGTTTGTTTGCGATCAAGCTCAAAAAACTTCATTTCAAAATGTCGACTTTACACAAAAAATACATAATTTCTTGATTTTGGTGCCGGGTATTCGAAATTAATCCCGGTAAAAACTGTCTGAAAACTGTTGAAAACTTGAGACTGAAATTGAGCTAAACATTAAAACTGATTCTCACTCTCATGTGCTTGGTTTTCATTTAAATAAATCATAAATAAATTCATAAATTGAAAAAAAAAGTTGTGCATTATCAAATTGCTTTTTTGGTAAATAACGAAAAATTGCTAATTTTTATTTTTAAGGCGCGAAGTTTCAAAATTTAAAAAAAACATTTTTGCACATCTCTATGGGTAACAAGTAATATCAAGTATTATAGAAACTTGGCAACAATCACCTACAATGCGTTCAAAAAGCAAATCTTCGGGCTTCCAGATATTTTACATTCTATTGGTATAGCAATTAATACTACTTTATAAAAATTAACCTAATTTAACAAAAATGATTTTGCAATGGGACTTGAAAAAGTAAAGCGATCCCACCCATACTAAAAACTTACAAAAAGCTCATCCATCAACGCGACTAGAAAAAGCGTTCGCGAAGCGGCCTAATTACGACAATTTTATTGAAGGGCTGAGAGCTAGAGGTCCATCCCACAAAAATGGATACAAAACAATGTTACAAACAATGGTACAAAACCAATGATTTGTGGTGTAGAACTTTCGCAGGTCGCGCCACCGCTATGAATCATCAACATAGTTGGCTGTGACTGCATGATAATAATGAATGGTAATTACTAATAAGTGCTATCGCTATCGGTTTATTATGTATAATATATCATACTGTAAATAATGAACCCTTTCTTTCTTAGCGATTGTGTGATTTTGTTAACTCACTTTATTCCTGGTGATGCGATCTGGTCATCAGTAAATAGAAAATACAAATTAACTTTGCACAATAATGTTGTGTAGATTTAAGGTTTCTTATTTACGGTTTTGATTCCCTTCACTAAGTATATATTCGATTAAAATGATTCAAGCAAATATAATTACTGATTCTGTCCATGTAATAAATGTTTGATGGACTAACACGAAATATGTAAGCTTGTTAAACAGATCCTTTAATATTACGGTTTTTCGTGATCCAGGCATTTCATAAATCGTATATTTACTAATTTAAATTAAAATTATTCAAAACGCAAATTAATAATACAGCCTGACATATTCCTGCGGCTGTCGACTTTTTAGCTGTAAGTGACTGGCGTAAATCATTACATAATGTATCTGCTTGAAATACGGTATTTAATACATTATCTTTTATGACAATTACTCAATTTTCGCACATGTATATTTTACGTAGGCAGTAATAATATGTTATTCCAAAGGCACCTAGCACTTCCAAATACGCCGTGACTATTATTTAAACAGACGCGCCATGTTGGAGCTTCTTTGTGTTAGCCCATGCTGTGCAATACCCTGCGCCGTGAACTTACACAATGCCAAGTAGGTTCCTATTCATAGTATTTTAATCTATCCCAAGTGATCAAGTAATATTTAAACTTGCAGTTAATCATTAATATCTGCGCACTACATTTGAAAAAATGTTAACCTTTGTTATGCCATTTATAGTTTTCTTACAACACAAGTTAAATTAAACATAACCCTGTAATTTTAAAATTTAAAACTTTTTATTAATTATGTGTGCTCAAAACTTTATATTTTAACAATCTCAATCTGTATTACGAACGAAAATTTTATTAATATATTTTCACTTTTTGGAGATCGATTAGTCTAATCTAAAAGTCACTACGTGGAGACCTCGTGTTTCATAAATAGGTAAACGCATCAGTTAAAATTATTCATAAGTCCTTTTAAAATGTTGTGTGTACAGATGAAGTCACAACATGGCCTAACAAAATGAGCCATTCACCCAGCACAACGAGAGCAGCGCTAATGCGCCATCTAGACATACTATTCATTACTCCAATCCATTTGGTTTATCCTTAAAAAGCATGGACAAGATAGGGCTAACGACTAACGTTCGAGGAGAAGGCTTTATCCAAAATGGTCGACAACGTGACAACGGGTATTGTCTCAGTCTGCGAAGACAGTGCCACGTCTCGCGCCAGGCTGTTACAATGTTACGCTCACCAAGCAGGCATAACGAGTGCTATCGTAGAAAGCAATCTCTATAGCCAAGGAACACAGATCTTACAAGGAGCCATACCCATTAGTGCAATGGGTGTTAAGGAAAAGTGTTCTGATGATAAAAATAACTAAACGAGGGGACTGATTTGAAAGTGAAAGTACAGAAATAGATGTGGTTTACATTGTAGAACATGTTCAAGATTGATGAGTGAGTTAGGACTAGTTTTAATGCAGAATGCAGAGATAATATTCTGGATTACTTTGAAGCTCTACGGATTATCCTATGGGATTGAAGTTTGCGTTAAGAACTAAAATGGCAAAACAAAATTGCTTCCACAGCATAAAATAGCAAATCATATTGCTTGATTTTCGTTGGCTCGATTTGTTTGCTCAATTGTTCGCCTTTTTGCTTTTCGCTCGTGTTTTCATTTTTATTTTTATTTTACCAATGAGGGCACATTATTATTATTCAATAGGAAAACACCAAAGTAGTTGGTGGACAAGTGATCGAGCTATGAGTAATTATTTGTAGCATATCAGTTTTACTTCGTTGATGTATTCACGATTACGAATTAATTGCACGGATAGCTCAAAGATTGCAACTTCGATCGCTATTCGCTATGGCTTTTGTAAACGTTATTACTTCTACATAAAATCGCATATGCGAAAATCCTTTTCCTAATATAACAGTATATAATAATATAAAATGTTGTAGGGCATGATATAAAATGCATGCCCACTTCTGCGAGAGCAAGTCAACGAATTCCTTTCAACGTGTATAAGTGATAATATCATTGTGTTCTTATGGCGTCATAATATTTTATGAAAATTAAACGATGTCATTTTATAAGGTTGTTCATCCTATATTCTAATTTCCTGAAATATGCAAACAATTTTTTTCATCAGACTCACTGCAAAATATAATATAGCATCATCAAAAAATATTCTAGCTGCAACAAAGCCAAACAAAGTTTTCAACATAGATGGCTGAGTTTATGTTATTCTTGAGTTGGCCAAAGAGAAAAAATATTGTTTTGACACCGTACCCTCTGTAAAATTATCGTTTGCTACTACAAATAATTTGTAAAACATATCGGCTATCTCAAAAACTCGTAGAAAAGAAAAAAATGTAAAAAAATTGTTTTGTTCTTCTAATAGCGTCATACTTCAATTCCATTTCCTTTATGGTTACTTTTTGTTGTATATTTAAGAACATTGTACACTGGGTGGTACAGTCTTAACATCACAGTACTAAGACTGTGCTCCATCTGAGTGAAACCGTTACTGTTTCCGTAAGAAGAGATGTGCGCAAGTATTCGCAATAACGCCAAAGGACTATAGGAGGTTCATCAAGTAGGATGCCAAAGATATTCACCCTGACTGAACTAATACAACTGACTACTAACTGATGGAGAAACTAGATGTGAATCAGCTAAGGCCTACTCACTACAACTACAAGGTTGACATTCACAATATGCTCCGCGAAACATATTTGTCATCTTTGCAGACGCGGAATTACAAACTCATAATTAGTGATTATACGTTTTTCGAATGAAATGTCATTGTCATGACGAGTGTGTTTTTTAATAAATTTTCTATATTTTCCACATTAGTGGAATCGTGCATCTGATCTTGCGACCGTTGAGTCGATTACGACCGATTAAGAAGCTTTTTTTAATTCGATATCGTAAACATTTGATGAAAACATTACCTATACTTGCAAAACTTTAAAAACACAACTTTTACTTTAATAAAATAACAGTATTTGTAGAATAGACTTTGTATAAGATATCACATATCGGAAAATTTTTAAGGTAAAAAAAAAATCGCATTTAAAAATGTCCTTGATGGCCAATCCTTCCATTCCATACATGTGAATCAGCTTAGGCCTACTCACTACAACTACAAGGTTGACATACCATCAATATCGCCTCCCGCGAAACATATTTTAACTTCTTTGCAGACGCGGAATTACAACATAATAGTGATTAATCGTGTTTTCGAAATGGAATGTCATGTGTCATGGACGAGTGTTTTTTATTAAATTATCTTGTTTCTCACATGAGTTGGCATCGTGGCATCTGGATCTGTGACGACCGTGAGTGAGTTACGACCGATTAGATAGCTTTGTTTTAATCTCGATATCGTAAAATATGCATTTCGATGAAAACATTGACGTTATTACGTTGCAAAACTTTACAACACACTTCGTACTTAACAAAATAACCAGGTAGGATTCATAGAATATGAGTGCATTGTGATAAGAATGTCACAGGAGCTCGGGAAAATGTTTTTGCAGTGTTAAAATATGTACATTTAAAAATGTCCTTGATAGGCAAATCCTGCCAGTTCACATACATTCTGAATCAATTTTCGAGATTCAATTTCAACCCAAAAATGTAATTTTTGGGGGTTGTTTTTTAAGGATAAGCGCATTATGCGTGATCAAAGCACATTTCAACATTTTAAATAATTGTCTTTGAAACCCATTTGGTGGCATTATTTAGAAAACGCGCAATACACACATTCTGGTGCAAACTAACCCGATACGACACACGGTAGAATTTCCAAGTGATCCACACTACACCTCTGCATTCTGCGTCTAATCCTGGTTTGCTCGAGCTCATCCAACAAAGAGCGCAGATTGCTTCGATATTCGTATCCCAACATAACGACTTTCTCAACTCTGTTGACGCTAGCTCAGCGTCGATCTAGCACGCGCAGAAACTTCGTGATCTAGCACAGAATTCTTTCTTGTGTTGGCTATGTTTCTATGACGCGCATACATACTACCCCTTCCCTTACTACTTGTGACGAGAGCACCCGTTCTTGGTTGGGAGTGGAGTTGTACAACTCACTTTGCTAGTATGCAATGCAACACTAGATTCTACATCCTTTGAGCATAAAGTGTTGGTAGATACCCAGCGCGAGTGGCTGGTCGACTACCGTGTCGTACCACTGAACTGTCACTAGTCGTTCGGTTACTATAGTGTACACCTGACAAATAACTTGCGCACAATCAGTGCAACCTGACCGAAGCTTCAAGATAACGACTAGAATATGTGTGGTGGCAGGGTGTGGTAGACAACCACACTTTAAACTCAATGATGTGCATGGTCCACTTATTGAATGGAGTGTACTATCGTCTCCGAGTCTCCACATCTACCGACTTGCACGATACCGTGAGCATGTTACAAAGTGCACAATATTGAGTTTTCGTTGACGTCATCATTGTTACTCATTGGGAATCCTGATCTCCTATAGGATGTTGTTCCTATCACATCGTAGTCAGTTACAAAGCGGAGCCGTCAAAGCAACAGTTTGTGGGGGGGAAACGCGTTCCTTTTCTTAGATCAGGAACTTGTAACGTCAAAGTTCCTATTTCGTGGGAACTTAGAACGAATTTAACGTTCCTTTACAAGTTCCTTTTGCCGTCGAATTCCAGTACCTGATATCGTAAACTGCAATATGAAAAATATCTTATGACATCATGTTTTCGAAAATGGTGCCACACTCGTCAGATGGCCTGAGACTCCCTTAATAAATAAAACTTATGATAACTTAACTCATATCACATTATTTATTATTATTTAAACCAGTGATGGTATAAGGAACGTGAAAGAAACTAAGTTCCTTTTGAGGAACGAAGAACATTTTAGTTCCTTTTTAAGCAGAAGTAACTTAACTTTTCCAAGTTTCTTTTTTTGGGGGGAACGTGCCCAAGACTGAAAGCAACGAAGCACATAACACACTGAGAATTCGTAAAAAGTGTGGGAGAGCTTAACTGCAATTATTATAACACTATTTGGTGGGAATTATTTGTTAAGTACAAAGCTAGATAGTTAAATTGTCATTGGAAAGTCCGTGAACTATTATGAAGATAAATACTAAACTAATTAATTTTGTGAAATGCTCGAAGGACTTTGAAATTACGTCGATTATTTTTCTACTTTTTATTGTAAGTTAGTCTACGAAAGGTTGGTCTAGGTGCAAAGCCGACCTTCAAGGTACTGATACGTGGCTTCCGTTGTCGTGTCATATGAGCACAGGCTGCCTAGATGGAGGATGCAGAACTGAACCTGGAACCTCCACCATCAACCCTTTCAACCCCAGCCACGCGAACTAAAGTCTAATCAAAGCAGTATCAAGGATCTTGTCTTTCAATTCACCGATCGCTTCTATTCAAAATGAACAGAAAATTCTCAAAATATTTTAATTTCTAGTCTTGGAGACTACAGTCTATCCTCACTTACATATAAAAGGTACAAACACAAGCGGACTAAACAAGTTTTACTCTAATCTATTGTTTATACTGCTTTACTCTAATACCGTATTGTATTTATTACTTTATTTTAGTGTTGTCATACTTAGTTCCAAAGATTTTTTTGGTTAATTTTTTCCCTCTTTTCATACATATGTTTTTATTCAATATTTCTATGTTATAAGCCATACATTATATTATTTTTATGTTAAAATGTTAAGAGCCCAATGGCTCAGGTAATTTTGTACACACTGTATGCACTGCTGTACCGTTATTATAAGATAAATAAATACCTTTTAAAAATAGTAGTACATTTATTATTTCATTAGTAGTATGAAAAGGTACGTCCTAGTCAAATTTATATTTTCCCGTATTTAAAGAGCTTGAGCTATACACATGGTAAATATCAACTTTTCTTGGAATTTTTGTCATCTTCTGAGCTCTTAGAGAATTGGAAATGAAATATTGATGACCAACTGAATAATAATGTTGATGTGCCGCCTCCTGCGACTTTCGTCGAGTACCGTTGACTATATTCTGATCATAACAACTCACAACATTTCAAAATATAAATATATTGTTTGGTTTAGATCTAATTGGCGATGTTTTCCCATCCATGCAGGACCTATTTATATACTCTCATCACTCAAGTTAAAATCATTTTTTGAAGTGGGTTGCGGGTTTTCGAGAAAAACTCACGAGATAATGGTTTTGTGTGTACAGCAGCTGGCATGAATTGCCGGAACCCCAGGCCAATGATGATAACTCACACTACACCAGACCAACGGTGGTTGTCGAACATTCAGCGTAACGTGTGTACAGCAGCTTGCATGAAGGAACCCCAGTGATGATAACTCACACTACCGTACACCAAACCAACGGTGGTTGTCGAACATTCAGCGTAACGTGTGTACTGTGCACAGCCGCGCGTGCCTGTCGGTGTCGGCAGAGTTCTGCAACTCGGGGATTTGTATTAATTACTACAAATTAAAACAAAAAGTAGAATTTTATCTCAGGGGTTTCCCATTGTGGTTATCAACTCTATTCTTGCTCATAAAAAACAAAGGCTCAACCAAGAACTTTTGCGCAACATGTGGTGTGGTGTGCGTCTGTGTGTGTTTACTGCATCTGTTGGGCTTTCTAGAAATAGTTTACTGCATCTGTTGGGCTTTCTAGAAAATAACGAGGTTTTTATAAGTAAGGTTATATAGGCCTAATGAAATACAATTTATAACAAAACTAATAAATCAAAGCAATATTTCGGGTATTTTCTTCTGATGCCTGATCTGTTGCCATCAGAAGAGAATTAAAAATAGTCGAAATTTTGCTCCAATTTATTACTTTTGTTATTAAAAAAAAAACATGATAAGTCCTATATAAAATTATATTTCATCATAATATAGCTTCGTTCACATAGTTGACTTACTGGATTATATAGGCCTACATGATTATTATGTGTACGTGACGCGTAATATATTGTTATTATTGGTTAGATGATAACTTTTAGGTGATGGATGACGCACACTATAGTCAACTTATACTTCTCTATACGAATATGCGTAATATGCGTATACTATAAAAAAACATGTATCAAGTATGTAAACTAGGAAGCTTCCCAAACACTTTTTCAGGCGCGTTGTTGGATGAGCGTATGTTTTTTTTTTAAAGTGTAAAATTGCGATTTTCATGAGAAATTATTTTTCGATTGCGCTCAAATTTCACACCAATATATTAATTCATAAAATTAAGGTTCTGTGAAAAAATCATTACAATTTGATAAAGCATGTAGGTATTATAAGTCAAAGAATGTTTTAAAAAATAAAAAAAATCGTAAAATTGCGATTTGCATAAGAAATCATTTTTCGATTGCGCTAAAAAATGTGGCAGTTCCAAGTTCAGAGATTTCGAAGGCCTCCATCAAATTTCATCGCAATTTGAGTATCGGTTTAGCCAGAATCGTGTGGACAAACACACAAAAATACAAAAAAAAAGAAAAAAAGAAAAAAAGAAAAAAACATTCCGTATTTTTTTCTCCAGTGTAGTGTAATGGAATCTTCGCTTCGCTCGCTACGCTCATCCAATAAATATTAATTGTTATTCTGTCGAAAGGCAACCTTATGATAAAAAGGCATAACTTTGTTTAAATATATAATAATATATAGAGTTGTACTATACAACTACTTCTCTTTCCCTTCCTCTTTTCACCATAATATAAGTTAATACCCATGAAAAAAGACACTGGATTACGCAAGGAAAACTTCGTATGCTATATAGAAGCATTGAGTTGAGTACCTAGAACAGAACGGTCTTAGTATTTATTTATTTATTTTTAGCTTTAGCTAGTAAGCTATGTTTCATTCAGAAACGAGTTATATGAAATACAGCATGACCCTTATTAACGTAGCACAAATGAATTTAAAAATAAAGTTTTTTTATATTACCCCCACACACCCCACACGTAATAACATCCATTAGCAATGCAATTCTCAATATTTTAAAACATAAAAATCTATGTTTATATATATTATATTTATTTATTTATTTATTTGCTAACCTGGACCATAGTATTGAAACGTCTTATTTATGTTAACGAAAGTTGTGGGGGAGAAGGGGGTAGAAATTTCCATGGAAAGTCGATTATTGCAATCGAAATTTATCCACTCTCAAGTATAAGAACGGGAAAAAAACATCTCGCTCCAAATTGAATAGAGTCGTAGAAAATGAAGCATTCGTGAATGGTTTTCACTTTTTCATTTGGGAGTGTTCCTTTCAATTACAACCACGAAGTTATCTTCTCGATCGGCCTCGTTACATCAAGTGACGTTGAACTTTAACTCCGACCAAAGATTATTTCCGTGTGGTGCGGCCATGGTTGCATGTTGACCAGTACCAGTAAAGGCTACCGTTGTGTTGTTGCATGTGTTAGTGGTCACCAGAGGTTGGCACAAAGGCCTTGGCAAACAGCCTCGCTCTCCACTCCTTGCTTGCCGCCACACCCAGCCAGCGCCAACGCCCTCGCCGTTCCGCCTACCACACAGGACACAGCACATGACATTTAGCTCAAGAACAACACAGCATCCTCCGGCTTCTTGCGACACTCGTCTCGCATGTTGGAAACAATGTGTGACTACGCGGTACCAGACATTCAGACGTACCCCCCAGCCAGGTTCCATGAAGCTCCGGAGACTAGATGCGGAGTTAGTGCCTGCCTGGTCCCTCAAAGTCCATCAGGCAATGTTTTAATGGCTGTGGTGTTCATAGTTTTTCTATAATGCACCATAAATCATACAGTAATGCTGGAAATGGCACAGTTTCTATTTGGTTACTCCAAAGTACAGAACATCTCAAATATATAAAGAAAGCTGTAGACTCAAGGATAGGATGCACTTACAAAATAACAGTACTCTTCGGTCTTCACCGCCGCAAACTCTTTCAGAGTGAATCTAGCCTGTTTCTTTATTTTTGGGTTGGAATTGGAGCCAAGAAATTAGTTTGCACCGTATGCACTGCACATCTTGTACCGTACTTAACAGGGAATAGGACACATTTTAGCACTTAGCAAATAGCTATTCTCTCGGCCAGGAAGCATCCGAGCAACTTTACATAGTTGTCAAGAAAGACTGCCCAACAGTCGTAGATTTTCAATATTGTTTGTTTGTCACCCAAAAACAATTCACGAAAATGGTCAATTTCGGACTTTTTAAGAAAATAAAAAATGCTAAAAATCTATTTATTTTTGTAGCGTTCACTAAAACCATTTTTCGAACAGTGCTACTGTACAGTCTACAGTTGCACTTTCTTGAAATTTGTGCAAAATTTCTAACAACTTTGAAGCCATTCAGGCGAACGAACAGATATTTGCCTAAAACGCAATTGTCCTATCCTCTTTCGATTTGTGAGCTAATAAGCTGCTTACCTCACTAAAATGATCTGATCCACCCACATTTCCCATTGATTGTGATTGATATTGATTGATCAGCGACTTGTTTTCAAATTATTTGACAACGACAAGGACTCAAGGAGAACTAATATCAAAGTGCAGTTCCACTATAGTTCTGCAAGATTTGGAGTAGGCCTAGACTTAACCCAAAAGTGTATGTTTTGTCTTTATCTTCCTGAACTGCAATGTTCTGTGTCAGTGTCACCATAAATATCAATTACAATGTAAACCAAAAGCAAAGTAATAACGGCATAGAACTTTACCACTAGTTCTAGTACGACCTAACAACCATATGCTCACACTCGATCTCAATTGATGTCCACTCATTTGATCTATTTTGAGTCAGCAGTGAACATGCTGAGGCAAACGACCAGCAGGAAGAACCTTCTGAAGGTGTATTATCTCAAAAGTTAATGTAAAACTGAGGAATGTAATAACAAAATGTGGGTAATGCCAGAATTGCACCCTCTTCAATCACGCAATGCCTCGATGCACATTATGATGCACGCATGTAAAAGTGAAAGTAAAGAAACTTACAATAAACATTCTGGAATTTGCAACAATTATATCATTAAGGTTTATTGTAGAAATGTATATGTAAATTGCAAACGTGTGTTGTAATGTAACAATAAAGTCTGCTTGGTGTGATATTTTTCTTGATACTGTTATACGGCATCGGGTGTTTGGGTTGTAAATACGTGAACGTTCTTCTGAGATAAAACCGCGGATAAAACAGCTTGACAATAATCACAATCATAAACCAACACTACTAAACGAACTGGTTAACCTTTGTCAGTTTGTCACACTATGTGTATATTAATTAACAACCGCCTGTTAAATTAACAAAAGTAATGTTATTTAACTAGTCTCGTTAAACTAATGCCTCATAATTGCTGTCTGCAGTCCGAGTAACAGTGGATGTTTGTTACCTAGGCACGCAGCCAGCTGCCAGACTTGCCTTGTCCGCCACGGTCGGAGGGAAATAGGAACTGCATGCGACCTTGGGATGTAGCGGTAACATTTGTGCTCAAGGAGGTCTGGTTTGACAAATTAAATTGCGCTGCAGACTTTGGGTATAGACCAGTTTTCTGATGGAGTATTTTCTTTAATTGCGTTTCCTGAATGTAAATTCTATTGCTTGTGTCGCAAGGACTATCACCTAAGGTCCCTGCAACTGCAACTAACTGTAAACTGCTTCACCTCACTTGCTGTAAATGGTAATTAATTAAAACATGCACTGTTATCAATACCGGAACCGGAAGACAAGGTGATCTAGATGGCGCCACCATCAGAGTGGTTCACCGAAACTCCGCTAAAAGATCTAGTTGACCTTACCGGAAGCATGCGACGCGTTCACTACTGTGTGGTAATCATAATGGGCTACAATTAAAATAATGCAGTCATTGTTGTTCAGAATAATGCACTTCCTGCATTTACTGTCTATTTCACAGGGATGTGTCAACCAAACAAATTATAGACTAAGTGAAACGTGGTTTAGTAGCGAAATGTAAGCAGAATGAATATTTTCAACCCAGGAAACAGACTACAAGGAACACTTTGCGTTATAAACGTTTAAAAGAGGCAAGCTGACCACGATGATCTATAGAAGAACAACAACACTCACGACGACAACAACGGCGAAGTCCGTAATCCTGGATTCCTTATCCTAGCGAGAGATAGATGACTATTGTTTCACACAAGAATTGTTATCAATAAGGTGTTATTGGAAGGGGTAGTGAGAGAAACGATGAAATACATTTGACTCTATCCGCAAGAAACAAGGTTGCAGGACTTTTTATTTGTGTTTGTTTTTTTATGTGTAAATTATGATGATTAAGAGCTCAGGGTATCTTCGAAATATCTAAACGTGTAAACCTGTCATCGTGCGGGCAATCCATAAAATGATATTTATTTTGCAAATCGGACTTTTATAAAATGTTTCGAGTATTTCGCTCCAGTTAGCATGCATCTGCTCTCAACCGAAAACAACTATTTTCATAGGCTTGTAAAGTTGTTTGATATTACAATATACTTGGAACTCATTCATTCTTCATTCTTGGTACTAGTTTCAAAATATAGCCTAATAATCAGTGATGACCATGCATGGTAAAGCAAAACTGGAATAAGAATACCCTGGAAAATAGCTCAATAAGACCAAAAGGTCTTGCATCCACCAACGCGACTGTAAATGGCTTATACGCAAGTCCTATATAGCATTATTAATTATTTTAATAAATAATTAATAAATAAATAAATTGTATTTAGTCTACTCACTTAGTTATATAACTGATTTTCAGTGGGGGACAGTAAATCAAAACGTCGACCAAGCCAACCCAGTAGGCCCCGACGCAATCGACGAGTGAGCGATAACCAACCAAAGATCGATATTTTTTAATAGGAAATATAGCAATCAGTGGTATGGACAGTGCGAACACCCGCGGATCAACGCCAGAATCAACAAGGCCGATTCAGAACAACTTTGAATTCATTATGTGCCTCGTTGCTAGGACGGCTCCAAAGTCACCGTTTACAAACTCCTAAGACAAGAATTGATGGACTAAAGTCCAAATCAGAAGTTAAAAAAAACTTCTGACTTTGGCGGGAATCGAACCCTGGACCTTTTGGAAGCAGATACGCTAACCACAAGGCCAACGAGACACATTGTTTAACATTGTTTAACGTGATAGCTTTGTGCAAGATGCATCCTGAAGTCAACATAGGCTTACAGTCAATAATACCAAGAATCTACTATAGAAATGACGATAAACAAACATGTTTCACATGGCTGACCCACGCGGCGTCACGACTGCCCTCCTAGGTGTCTTCACCGGTTCTCCTAGTTTTGATTACCATCGTAGGACCAAGAGTAGCGCACGGACCAATTCTCCACGTCCCAACTCATTGCAGGCGCTAGGCAGATATCTTACAATAATATTTACAACTTTCACGTGTTGAAGAATTATTTCCTCTGTCTACAGCTTTCATTCAATATTTATAAATAATCTCACGTATAGTCGTCGCTAGGTTGTAGTCGAATAGTCGGAGTGTGTGATGTAATTACACAAGTAATGTATAATTGCCAATTAGATTCTAAGGAAAGAATGTTAAAACAGCCAACCACAATCACATTCAGTCAGACTCAGAGTGATATGATTTTCTCACGATGTAAAGGTCAAGGGTCTGTTGAAAGAAATGTTTTACCACTACCTTTCAGTTTCAGCTTGACAATAAAACAGTGTTGCTAAACTGCTATGATGAAAATTAGTTGTGTTTCTCTCCACGGTCGGTTTTCAGTTGAGCCATTCGAAGAATTTAATACTGTGACAAGCGCCGCAGCGCGTCAAAACTTTTATGAATGGTTGTGGGTTTATTTGAATAATTTGCATTTCCATTGCATGTTAGTTAATAGATTTGAATTTTTACTAGCTGTAATTTAAGTTTTCCTTCTCTTAAAAACCTTTCATTTGTAATGGAAAATTATTAATAAATTTGTTCAATTAAAAGAAATTTACAGACTTTCTTCAAGGAAAGTAAGAATATGGTTAAATTAATTTTCATTGTATCTACTAGGTAAAACTTATTTTTTACGCTTTGATGTTTGAAGTGGTTTCAACACTAAGCATTTAAGCTGCACAAAAGGATCTAATCTAACTTAACACACCACTATTTATTGTAATTTCACCGTCTTTTTGATTTGTTGGGTATAGGTGCATGTGAGCTTGTGTGTGAGACTCCCGCCAGACGGCCATATCCAGATCTTACAATCCTAACTGAGGGTTTTGTATGTCGAGTCGTGTAAAATAGCCCCTAGACAACCTCCAACGGTCAACAACACAACCACCGACCCCCCTAGACCATATCCTCCTAAGGTTTTCTAAAACAAATTGTAAATCATACAAATTACATAATTTAATTTAATTTACGAGTTTATTAATAATTCTACCCTCACGGTATCATACAACGTGTGGCCTGCGAAGTAGTCGCTCCTGCAACCTTACATCACTAGTGCAGTGGCTGCACCCAGCTCAACTAAAGGTCCTTGCTGCTAGCTCGTGGTGTAGCTGTTTGTTTGTTATGCAACGAGCTCGAAGTCAGTTCAGGTTCTATTTCTGGTCCAGCGCACACAGATCGAGCCCAAGCCGCAGCCGCGGGTGAAATCGAAAGCGCCGCCATTTTGTTTCATGTCTTAAATCAACAACATAACATTACCATGTCAACTACAGTTGAATTGGAGAAGACGCCTAGTATACGGTAATTTTCTTTTGAGTTATGGTAATTTGAGGGGGGAGACCGGACGTTTTAAAATAAAATTATTTTATTAATAACAACGTACAGCAAACACAACGACAACAGCAACAAACATTGTCGGAAACCACAATCAAAACTTCTTTTCGGCGTTCTGCGTTCCTCCCGTAAACTTTGATTTGACCTATAATTCAGAATTGGGAAACCTATCTATAAGATGGCACCGTCGGGGGTGTGGGGATGGAGGGGGGGGGGGGATGAGATTTATAATATTTATTGAAATCCAGAAATTAAATATATCCGCTACTATAATTTTAAAATATTTATTACATATACAAACCAATAATTAATCAGATTGTGATAGAATTACTCGTAACGAAAGAAATAAGTTAAATACTATATCAATCCATTGATGAAATTAATTCATAATCAATCTTTGCATGACTGCATGTAGGCCTAACCTATCTTTATTCAACACACTCGTATGCGAATGGTTAACATCCTATGCATTTTAGTAAGAAGTGCAAAAGGTGCCTAACAATACCACAAAAATTATCTCGTTCTGTGATTGTTTAAACAATAAACATGCAGTGAAAGAATGTGTTTCTACGAACAGCAAAACCAATTGCCATCGTTCCTTTTTGCCTTCATTGAGTAAGAGTAATGCCGGTAATTGAAATCGAAATACATTACGCGCCCAGCAGCACTTTTTGTTGCAAAAAAAATGGTAGTAGGCTTAATTAAAATTTACATTTTTCCAGGCTGCACGTCACAAAAGTCATTTAACACAATTCACATTTGTGAGAAAATGGCAGCTATCGAATTAGAGGTTTGTTTTAAGGTCAGTATTCCATCATTGTTGTAGTTGTGGCAATAATGATGATTATTATCGAGCTTGTTTGGACACATGAGAAACTGTAATGGCTGGGAAATGGATCTATGTCAGAGCTAATGTAATAGCAGGAAGGTATAGGTGTATAGGCCGAGGAGACCGCTAAGAATGTTTCGAGTGCATGGAAACGTACAAGATATGGGAGGGGATGTATTGAGGAAACATGGGGTGTAAGGCAGGAAATGAGCCTCTGGATGTGTCAACATGTAAACAAGTTATGTTGAAATGATCCCTGTTCAAATAGTCCTACTCGAGTCATTATCATAATCATTTTGTTATTACATTTTAAATTACGTTTAGTTAATGTATAATAAAGCTCGTGAAACAATGTATTTCTTCCCCGATAGTACGTTCAATGTATTTGCAAGAAGTGTTGGTGGTTTCACTCGCGTTGCCAGCTACCAACTACAACAACTAGATAATGACCCACTTTCTCTCCCCAGTTTGCTGGCGGCCTTCCGTAATGTCTGGTCTCACTCAACCTGGTACCGGTACCAGGCCGCCATGTTGGCCAACCTCTCAAGTTGAGATAGCACCTCGCGATTACCAAACCACCCACCCATGCATGTATCAATGAATATGCAACGCGTACACGGTTAATTAAAAGTATAATTTCTGCTCTGTCATAGATTGGTACACACACAAACAATTCGCGGGTTTAAGAAAATAAAGGTATATTACCAACGAGAGTACAAGATTTGACATTACATCTTACTAAAAACAGATGCACACTATCGAGCTGGGACATTTAACCGGTTCCAGGCCAGTGATTTCAGGTGTCCATCGACGATGGCGTAGATCAGAGTTTGGATGACCTTCTGATTTGTTCGATGTTTATTTGTTCTAAACCAGACTTTTAAGAAAGGTTTAATAAATTAACTGTCGTCATAAAACATTGAATGTCATGCTAAGATAAGCCGCTCATAGAAGTTATCTGCGTAAGCACGATTTTATATCAGTATTTAATACGTGAACTCGTCGAGATAACGGCTATATTTAAAGGTTTATTTCCATTAATTTCTTCATATTATTATGTTTGTTACGTAGATTAGAAAACCCTGACAAAAAGTGACAGGCGATCGATGAGCGAATTAGCCAGCTTATCTGTACTGATATCATTGTCAAACCTCTGCTATTACGACTGTGTATACTGTGTAGGCTTGGGAGGCACTGATAGAGGTATGCGCTTGATAGAGGTGGTCAGGACGGAACGACGCTGGGTTCGAACATCAGTAGCCCGAATGATGACGAATATTGTGCTCAGTGTAGAGACGACTTGCTGTATTGTGTAATGTGTCTGACACTGTTAGAAAGCGTCCCTTGTTATTGACTATGGCTAGAAATACAATCATATTAAACTAACATTCATTATCTTTGATAAAACTATGGCGAGGAGATCTTTACACTGGTTGCCATACACGTTTCACTTCAAAACATAACTGCAATTAATTTTTGATTGGGTACGCATAACCGTAATAAACAGTTTGTGTTCAGTTATTATAATTGTTTTATTTTTTGTTTTTTAATAGTGTGATTTACCACCCAACATTAACCGGTATCACGATAAGACAACATTGTCGTATGTTGTCTCGTACCGTGAGAGTATAAAACTGAAGATAACAGTAAAAAATAAAGGTAGAATACAAAACGATCTCGATACGAATATATTATATCACATTGATTTCAATGCCCTGCTCACCGAATTAAAAATATAAACACGATTTCTTTGAAGGCTAACCTTGAAATTTATGTTCCAAATAAATTGTGTGCTTTTAAAACGTCCTACTTCTTTTGAACTTGAAAAACTATTCTCTGTATGAGAGTCATGAAGCAAAACCTCATGGCCAGTTCATTCCGTGTTGACTTGCGCGTGTATATTACTAATATTTTCACCGACAATTAATTTTTTTTAACTATATACTAGTAACATACTCTAGCTAAGACCATACGATAGTGTGGTCAAATAGTGTACTTTCTTATAAACACCGCAAGAAAGCCACGCCCGAAGTGGGACAATAAAAATAGTCACGACTTCAACAATCATTCGTCTAACGCTGCTCAAGGCGACCTCAACGCAAGTGTGGGAATCGAGCTCAGCTCAGTAGCTTAGTGTCCCTCATCCCCGGTCTCGCCTCTGTAGGTGACCCATGCATCAGGTGACCACTCCACAGCAGGCACGTGTTATTTCCGTATTTTGGGACCTTTAATTGTTGGAATAGTGTTAAATACTTCGAGTGAGTTTTAGTAATTTTCGGTTTTCAAAAATATTCCACAAAATATTTTTTGATGGAAAAAATATTCTTGAAAATAATCGAATTATTACTTTAGATATGAATATTTAAACAAGAGTCCAAAATAACAATATTATTTATTTACATCAATTTTAAAGCCCTCTTGCTAGCTATTATCTGATCTGTGATTATGAATATACAGTGTAACTTATTCGTTCGTTGGGTTGTTTGTAGAAGCCAATATCAACTGTGTACGCCTAATCCTAACTTACATTGCATCTTTTAAGTTGTTCCAACAATGTCGAAGTCCTGAACAAGATCCAAGATCCTTCAATTAGTATTTACTATCTTGACACACATCGCTCATCGCTTTATAGCCCTACATCTGTTTGCAATGACTGGCAAATTAGTAGGGTACTGGTCGTTTTAGTTTGAAGTTTAAAATTCGTCGACTGAAGGATACAATATAGCTGCCTGCACATAGAGACTATAAGAGAGAGGTAGATGACCGCACTGTTGTGGTACCACTGCCCAAACGGGCTCACTGGAGCAAGTCACTGTACAGCGACAGCAGCTGCCTTGATTCTGATGCTACAACCGCAGCTTCATGCCTGGCGTGACGCGGATCCCATGGTGGGACAGATCTACAAGCCCCATAACTTCCCGTCAAATCAAGAAGGCCACCGCCAATATGTATGTAAACTCTAAGAAAGTCTTTTATTCAGGCATTATAATCCCTTACATTGCATAATGAGGTGCCAATTTCCCGAACTCTTTTTCAAAGGTTGAAAACGTCGATCATCTCAACAAAATTGGAATGTAAATGTATTCTTTCCCAATGACATTGCCGAGCAGAGAGTAGGGTTCGAAGTAAGGGCTCTGCAGAGGATATACTGAAATTTGTGGTCTGAACAAAAGTGATGATTATCAATGCGTTTACATACTGGCAGTGGCCATCTTTATTTGATGTAAATAGTCCTTATTTTAGTACCCAACTCGTTGTGAGTTATGACGGAACCGGAACGACACATCGTGCAATCAATATAGATTATTATTATAGATTGAGCTTGTATAACTCATTCTTATCGTTGAAGTAACTGGACTTTAATTGAAGAATGTTGTTGTTTTAATATATATTATCAGAACATACTATTATATTCCAAGCTCGATGAGAAATTTGAGAAATCTATGGACAAAATATTATGTATGCAGTAAGAAAACCATCAAAAAGTCAACAATTTTTTAAGACCCGTCGTTCAAGAGCGTACAAGAATAATATGTTGACTCATACAGGTTATTATTAGTAATTACTACATTTGACAGAAGTTGAAAAACTGAATGTTGTGCAAATTACCTAAGAATATCTTCTACTGATTACAAACTGTCATGCAGCTGCGTGCGTGAGTGCGTGTTTCGTGCGTGTTATGTGATACGCGACGTTCACGCACAGACTACGCACCTCAACGGAAGTTACATTAGCATCACACACATGGAGAAATTTGGTGTCTGTAATAATATGTTTACAAAGTAGGTTTTCTGTTCGGGTCATTTTTTCAATTTGCTTGGACCAATTTAAAAATAAGAGTTCAATTCAAAACGGGTTTAAAACGATCTTTTGGTGTGTACAAACGAATACTGTTCGATTTCATTTTCAATTGTACGGAAATGGAAAATCAACACTGATCTTGCTCTACCTATCTATCTTGACATAAAGTTCATTCTAAAGGAATTATTAATTGAAATTCGGGGCATGTAATATATCATAACACTGCGTGAAACGACAACCAGCTCAGTAAGTAGACAAAGAAAGTTGTTTTGTTCCTAGTACTGATATTATATGTTGCTCGCTTAAAAAAATCTATTCAACATCACGCTGCAAATCATTGAGGCGACGATTGCAATAATATGCGATGCATATGAATTCTCAAACGTTTGAATTAATTGTTAATTCTTTCTCCCCAATTATACTTTGTGAAACAGATCGTTGCTTGAGCCTTAATTAAGATTACATATTACTACACAAGCTTTTGTCCGTGGGAAAAATATCGTGAAAAATACGAAATAATGTTATATTTCAATCATGAACCAATAGGTAGGTGGCTCGTACGAAAATTAACTAAAAATAACAAAATACGTCGCAGGTGTTGCTAAAAGATGAACTAATCATGGGGCTGGGCGATAGGTCGGGTGTATATACATACAACTTTCTCATTGTAGCGTTAGTCCGCGTTGCCATTATAATATAACACCACGGCAAGTAAAACGTCAAAACATTGCTGGAAATATTCAAAGAATGAAGTTTCGAAGTACAAAACGAAAACATCGGGTAAGCAAAAATCCAAAAATCCACAAATGGTGGGCGTATAAAATACGGTGCAATAAGATGTCTATGTAACAACATTTGTTTACCGAAATTAGATTCTGGTGCTCGGAGTCGGACGGAGCCCAAAACGTGAACACGTTTCAGCCGTTACCGACTCGGTCACTGGCACGATGCACTCATCAGCGAACTCCGCGGGTACTTGGGAAACCGGACCTCATGAACCTATGTTTTAATTTAATCATAGTTAATTGGTAGTGTAAATTGTGTCATAACTCGTAATATCATAACATAAATTCCCTCGTTGGGTTGTTGGACGTGAATTTAAATATCCTCAGAACAATACGGAGCATTAGTTTTAAAAAATATAATAAGTGAAGATAATATGCATGCAATTTGCATTATTCGTAGACCTGATTACAACACGGATGGTAATATGAATTAATCTTCTCTCCGCTGCCTTCAAATAACACGTGCTCATTCACCGCGCCATCTCCGCCGTGAAACACTGTTCCGTTTCCTTCCTGCATTCCTAATAACTTGGCTGTGATGCGATGTGTTGTGATTTATTTGTGATTCTCACTCTGGACGCACTACAAGAGTTTCGAAAGGTCAATTGATGATTACGAATTCATAATTCTCTTCCAAGCCACCCATTATATCAGGTTTAGTAGGCCCTACTTGATGGTTAACATTGTGCTAACGTGCATGATCGCTACGAATCTATCAGGTTTCTCATCCTTCATAACCCTAGTAAATTACAAAATTGGATATTTGACATTAAAAAAATATATATTGCGGCTTCAGGAAATGTAAGCCTATGTTATTTCTTGTTTGGGGTATTGCACCATGATTTACGATCAATACATCTCAGTCACGCGTCACACAAATGTCATGGTGATTAAATAGTAATTTATTGATTCTTACCTGCCCATTGGGCATGATGACTGGATTGTTTGTACCAAAGGCCTATTATACAAAATAGTTAAATGAAAATCTTGCCCAGGGACAGTTGGACATTCCTCTTGAGGTGAATCCAGGACTGTAAGTGGCCTCAATTACTTGCTTGCATTAACGAGAAGAAGAATTGCCAGTGGCGGGATTCGATCCCGTAACCCTTTGAATCAGAGTCTCGTGCTTTACGCTGGAGCTACATCTGTTGGTAAAACACTTATACTGCAATCGGATGGTTTTATGGATGTATTTTACTGGTGACGTTTTAACTCTGATTGGTTTGTTTGCCAATGGGCTTACAAACAAGAGACTTTGAACGGGCGGAATGAAATACTCGTAGACTCTAAAGCTGTAAATTGGTAATCTTCACATAAAAGACATGAAAACGTAGATATCAGGCGCGTAGGAACTCTTTTTCAAGTGGGGGGGGGGGGGGGGAGGAACTACAAAAATACTCTGCTGAGTTTTGGGGAAAAGAAACTGAGCACGTGGGTTTGGGGGACACTGCCCTCCAATTACTGCGCCACAGGCAAAAATTAAAAAAATCAGGTATTTAGAGTGTTTGGTGAGTTCTAGAAAAAAATAAGTTGTCTGAATGCAATACCAAAAAATGTGTTTTTTGTACAGTAAAAACTAGAAAACTATATATAAAAATGGAATAGTGACGAGAGACCATGTTACAACCATTCCGTTCGCGATCACGTCCAACCGTCATGGGTGCACCAAAACTTCGTTAGAGCCCTTCACTAAACACACCCCATTATACGGACTGAAATAGTGTGTCGCAACATCCCGAGATGCTTCCTATGCCCAAAAAAATATACTTTTTACTCACTTAAAACAAAATATGTAACAGCGGGAGATTAAAAATTGAAAATTTGTTATTCGATAGTAGTCACCGCGGGGATTTACGGTGTGACTGAATTTCTAATATTCTGAAGTGTTCTATTCTACGCGCCACAACTACGTTACTATACATATCAAGTCTAAAAACAAAATACAAAAATTCTTCTGATTAACCGTAAGTTTTAATTTCGTAAGTATACGAAATATATTTTACTAGGAAAACGCTAAGGTCCCGCCGCGTTGCTGGATGAGCGTAATTGGTGCATTGAGCAGTGAGCTGCCATGTGGTACGCGGATTTTCTGTTGTTCTGTGAAAAAATCATTACTCAGTCGAAGATTTTTTTTTAGTTAAATTAAATTAAATAAAAAAATAATTTAATTTTTTTTAATTAATCGTAATTTTGAAAAAAGAAAATCGTAAAATTGCAATTTTCATAAGAAAAATGTATTCGATTGCGCTCAAATTTAACACGAATATATAAATTCATGAAATTAAGATTCTGTAAAAAAATCATTACAATAGGATAAAGCATGTAGATGTTAGATGTTATAAGTCAAAGAATTGTTTTAAAAAAGAAAAAACCCGTTAAATTTCAATTTTCATGAGAAATAATTTTAATTTCGATTACGCTCAAATTTCACACGAATATCTTAATTCATAAAATTAAGGTTCTGTGAAAAAATCATCACAATCGAATAAAGCTTGTAGGTGTTATAAGTCGAAGAAATTTTTTTTAAATCGAAAAAAATCGTAAAATTGCGTTTTTTATGAGAAAAAAATTCCCGATTGCGCTCAAAAACGTGGCAGTTCTAAGTTCAGAGATTTCGAAGGCATCCATAAAATTTCATCGTAATCGGAGTATCGGTTTAGCCGGAATCGTGTTAACAGACACACAAAAATACAACAAAAAAAAACATTCCGGATTTTTTTCTCCATTGAAGTGAAATGGAATCTTCGCTACGCTCATCCAATCATCATGAAGAATTTATAACATTCAACTCGAGATTGATTTCCCAAGTTTTTGGTGCAAACAGTATGAACCCTCATTTCCAGTTGTGACTTAACTCTATACCGAACCCAAACGCCATACGCGTATACTTGAACCCGATAATACGTGTTATACGTGTGGCAAACAGTATGAACCCGCATTTCCAGTTACGACTAAACTCTATACCGAACCCAAACGCCATACGCGTATACTTGAACCCGATAATACGTGTTGGAGTTAACTAGGAAAACGCTTTAGTCCCGCCGCGTTGATGGATGAGCGTTTATATAAGTTTTTAGTTTTTGTAGGACCACTTTTCCTTTGCAAGTGCTTTTTGAATGCATTTTAGGTGATTGTTGTCAAGTTTCTATTGTTAATTGTTAATATAAACCTTAAAAAAATCATATAAAAACCTTTATTTCTATGGATTCTGGCTAACTTTTTCAACTTTTTCTTTCAAAAAGTAATACATCACCATTACCTTAATGTCATGTGAAAAAACGTGTAGTCCACCCTTTGGTCAGAATCCCAATTCCGAAAATATCGATTAATCGTAAAAATCGGGGGAAAGTACGATATTCTGAGAAATTTCTTCTATTTAATGCATAACGTGCCCTGCTAAGTCTAAGTTAAAGATTTCAAACTCAAAAATTTCTTTCGCATTAGTATTGTTTAGCCATCGGTAACAAACAAAAATTACAACAGAAAATAAAAATAACTCGAAATAATCGATTTTGTCATAAGATAACCCTCTTTCGATTGCGCTAAAAGTCATACTAAGTCCAAAGATTTAAATAGGTTCAAAAACCCGTAAATTGTGGACAAGGGGTATAACCGCAATGTTGACAATACACAAAATACCAAACACAAACCAATAAGAAATACGAAAAAATCGTAAAATTTGCGCTATTCATAAGAACCAATTTTCGACTCAAATTTTAGTACCGTTCAAGTCAAAAAACTTGAAGTTTCATAATTCATGTTGGCAGTATCGGTTGACCATCGTGTCACAGTACACACAAAAATCAAAAGAACCAAGACAAAAGTAACTTGAACCCAAGAAATAGTTTGAGCAAACAGAAAAAAAATACCATTCACAAATTTATATCCGTAAGAACGCAACTTCGCTTCGCCGTACGTGTTCCAAATACCCTGCAGTGTTTCAGATTTAAATGCGGAAAGTACACTATTTCTTGATTTGGAAATAACTTACAAACACAAGCGATGACAATTTTGTGTAAGAAAAACTAAATAAGATCATCTGAAAAACGTAAGAAAAGTATCAACTTGTAGTCATATTATTAATATATATATATATATTAGATGGTATAAAATAATATTACACCCTGTTTCCACACCCCCGCCGCCAGTTTAGCTGATTATAGGGTATGCAGATTTTCTTCATCTCTGATAGGGCAACAGGTCAATAGATGCTGCACTTACCCAACCAGACGACGAATGTCAATACTCAAATGTTCAACGTAAACCGGTTTTTTAAGGTTAACTAATACGTAACTCTTCCTCATTTCAGCACTAGTCATAGTATCTGACATTTTAATTTCTAGTATACGCCAAGCAATTATTAAACATTGATAACTTTCGAACGTATAAATAATTATGTTTTCTAATATAACAGTTTCACTCATTTCACTTTTCAATATTTAGAAATTCTTGCAATATAACCTAACGTTACTTTGTGTTTGATATTGTGATAATTATTTACTTCGATCATTATATGCCTGCCAGTTCATGATAACCCTGGTATTTTCATTTTCGGATTAATATCACACTATACCGTAGATATATATATATGTTAGTACTTTAGACAGAAATTAAAAAAGTGACTACAATTTCTGTCTAAAGTACTAACATAACAGCGTCATACTAACATAACAGCGTCATAAGCCAAGGTAAAAAAATATATATATATTTATATGTTAATATAATACTATTCACTGTCCTGCAGTGACATTGACAGTGCTCGCCTGGTAACGCTCGACGCTCGCCTGAAGGGCCAATTGTAACATTGCGAAACTTGATCCACTCGACAACGTCCAACCGGACGGGCAATTTTAACAGGTACTGGTTTTTACCGTAAGACTTTTAAAAAATGACATATATATATATATGTATATAGATAAATTATAATAATATATATATATTATATGAGTAGTATGTACTTACGGGTACAAATCGGACAAGCGCTTTACCGGAAAAGTACTAATATACTCACATTAGCAACCGTGAAGTTTAAGGACATTGATATTATATATATATACATACCACGGGGGTATAGTTATAGTATAGTTATAGTATATATATATATATTGTTTAAGCTTGGCTTTATAGTAGGCGACTACGACGCTGTTATCGGTGTAGTCACTTTTTTAATTTCTGTCTAATACTAACATATATATACATACCACGGGGGTAGTTGGTTTAAGGGCACACGCCACTGAGGTTATTAGTGCTCGGGGAGATACCATGCACACTAACCCCTGCAGACATGCAACAATGCTGCTCGATATGATCAACGTCGCGCACCAACTAAGATTGTGGTCTTTAGGGTATAAACAAAGAGAGAGCGATCGAGTCAAGCGTTATGTTTTATTATTGGAATTTAATATTGAGAGCAAGAAATAATTTAATTTTTATACTTACTCAAACGTAATCGTTGACAATAGGATAATAGGAAGGGATAATAGTAATGATAATGGGGAAGGATATTAAAGGGGTATTTAACCGCTAACTCAAAAATATATCATTCAGGCCTAATATAATGAATTTAGCAATTAACAAAAAATTATTTGGGCCACCATGACCTCCCGAAAAATTGTCAAACATGACATTTTTAGAGCTAGGTCCCATCCCAGAAAAGCTCCCATAAGAAATAACATGGGGACGAATTTTATGCCCATGACCTTGGAGATGGTCCAAAAAACATGGCATATTGAGGCTATCGGCACAGCGTGCATAAATTCCTATTTTCTTTTATTCGGCAAGATTGCTCAAAATCCGATTACCAAATTGATGGATTCTTGAAATGCATTGATTGACATGTTTAAGGATATTGGGCACGTTTCAGACACGATGTTATAAAGGGGCATTTTTTGGTACTTTAGCTCTTAATCAATGGTGGACAGAAATAGAAGCAGTAAAGCCGATGTTAGAATTCCAAACATGATTTTCGCCAATTTTGTGATCAAAAAAATAAAAATCGTGTTGTAAAATTTACAAGATAATTTTAAACCGGCATTTGTAGTATTTTGTAGATTACCCGTTTAAAAAATGCATTAGGTTTGGCTTTTAATACCCTTTAAGGAACAATCATCTAGAATTTATTTTTAGTTTTATAATATTTTAGCTTAATCGTTATACTGCAAATTTAAATGGCCACTACAAAATGGCAACACATTTAGGCCTGTATACAAATTTAAATTAATGTTGTTTTTTGCGACTAGTATTATCGACTCCCGCCGTCTCTTGTAGTACACCGCCATCTTGGAATTGCATTCTAGGAATTTCAAGCTACGAGAAAGGTATTCAAATGACTTTCAGAATACGCGTGCAAGTTTGAACCACCGGACTTAAAAACTCTACGCTATGCCAAGGCTTACAGGGAGACACAGCCTTTGTCGTCCTTTCACTGGATTCCTGCTAGATCTTGCCTAGAACTAGAAGGTCGCTGGTTCGATCGACACCCAGGTCCCAGAACATGCACTGACTGAAACAGTAGGCCTACGTGTGGTGGATTCGGTGTTAAGGGCCAGCAAGTTTGTCAGCTTATACAGCTACCAATCAAAGAACCGTACAAGGGGTAATCTATCCTACCATCGACCATGCGACTCCGAGTACTATGCCATTTGAAATAATGGTTAATAAAAAATTCACAGCACACACGAAATGCCATTTTGTAAATTATTATTATTTGGGCCTATAACATCATACTTAAACCAAGCAATTGGTAGCATTTTGTAGCATTTTGTTACCCACTTTTAAAAACCCTGCATTTCAGGTCTCCCTGTACTTTTAAATTTGTAAATGCCGTGAAGTTTAAATTAAAATAAACTGAATTACATGAGAGTACTGAAAATGAATTAAAATGTATGATCTTGATATTGATAAAGAGTATGTTATGTCTAACTGTCTATAACACGAAATGCAATTTTTGCGCATTAATGACTAATACCACCTACATTTGTATCTTGTATAAACTGTAGCCCCTACGTAGTTTGTACAAATGTGCTGTAGGACTTTGTCGAACGCATCTTTGCAATAGGGTGATAATCAGTTTACCAAGTTTGATCCTGTTCGGGTGATTAACTAGGCTAGGTTGATTTGGATAGGGAGTTGTGATGAAATTTCCCAGGGATGTGTAGAAGACTGTTCCCAGTATTAACCTATGACTGCTGGGAAACTTTGGGAAACCTTTAGTCACAATGCCGAGTATCGCTATCCTATAGGCGCCGAGCTACTTCTATCGACATCACCAATGTCTAGGTACGTGTGTATCCTTTGTCTCAGCTCAAGACTCGCTGTGCCTCTACCCCAGGAGGAGTAACGAACCCAGGCTACTCTAGCCCGTGCACCTCCCTGCGTGGGCCTACATGACCACAGCCGTGGGGTCAACCTCTCCGCGCGTCTCAGCTGATGTTGGATGGGTTCACCGTTACCTCCTTCGCTTTCGTTGAGGAATGCACCTGACGTCGGTGCATCTACGTGATCCTTTGTCATCGACACAACAACCAACTTGACACATTTGATTTGTAACATATTTTATACTTATCTCAACGCCATTTAAATTGACCTGAATCCTGAATTTATTTAGAACAATGATTTTATGGCTGTATGCCATGAAGTTTATTATTTTCATCGTCTTAAACGCAAGCACTAAGCAGAGCTAGCGGAACATCTATACCGACATTATTCTCTTTGCTAAATATGAATACGCGGATTTGCATAGGATAACGCTATTTAATTGGGTCAGTGGTTGCTGGCTGGTTCGTGCGTTCAACCTCTCTTCTCGTGTGTTTAGTGTGTCAAAACTGACTAAATGTACTACACTTCTTCTTCAACAATCTTCAGATTTAGTTCCTTAAATATAACGAGTAATTATTACTGAAATTGATCTCTAATTCACACAATCACTCTTGTGTAATCTTTGACAGTTGTTAAAGAAATCTGATGATGTAAAGAGATAATAGCTTACCGTTTGTTGTAATCCTTTGACACGGCTTTAATTAAAAAGTCCAACAAATGTCCTAATTGAAGATGTTCCCTGCGTGTCTCAAGACGCGTGCGTTTCCATTGTACATCCACACACGCACACGCACACTCACGCACACACGAAGACGAGAGTAGCGACCTGCTGGTAGGTGATCTCGCGGTCGACTGACCATCAACTCTTTCTCCAGACGGCTACAAAGAAGTCTGTGAAAGCGATGTTCTGATTGGTGCAGCACCTGGTGACGTCACTATCTCACTCGCTCTCAACACGATCAACAATCAGCTCAAAGGTAATCTTATCGTTTTATTGGCCAAGGTTCATCAAATGTTGCAATTTCCGAAAGCTTCACCGTTATCGTTTTATCTAGTCATTCATATACGTTGATTAAACGATCAACAGAAAACAAAGAATGTGAAGTACACGAACAATAAATAAGTTCTTGATTGGGAAAATTACAAATTCTACAAAATTTTATGCAGCGAAACTACCCAAAAAGCACCACCTTTTTGTCCGTCCGTCCGTCCGTCTGAGCGTGTGTCTACAGGGGAGAAGTTGCAAATTAAAGGTACCAAGGCGAAAAAAAAACAGTAGTCAATACCAATAATAATGTATTGCAAGTATTACTAACCCCGCCCCTTCTACAATAACTCACAATTATAAAAATGTCATCTGCTCCTGGTATGCATTTATTTTTAGACAAGTGAGCGAAGCGAATGAGGATATAACGCCACTTGATCGGGTCTTCGTCGTGACTAATGTGTCTGTTTGTCTGTTCAGTCCCATACGGCCGAACGACCAAACAGATTGAGCTGAAATTGAAAACAGACAAACTGCTAACAAAATAATCAAATTTCGTTGCGATATAAACCTATAAGTAAAATAATAAATTTAAAAATAGGCTTACAATTGTGTAGGTTTCATTTTAACAATAATGCTTTTGTTCTTGAAGAAGTCATTTTTATCGAATAATTTTTGTCAGGCTATGATTACATGCAGTGACCAAGGTGTATCGAATCTTGCGCGCTCAATGTTCTCCTAAATTCCGCTGGATATTGAGTAAACCTTGCAATCTTTACTCGAATTTCGTAAAACTGGCTGTTTTCCATGGTATTATATGCATTTCAAAACATGTTTTATCATTTTTTACAATCCAGAAATAAAAAAATATTTCCCGACCGGGGGTTTGAACCTAGGTCTTCCACATTTCGGGTATAATGGCGCCTTAGACAACTAGACTAGGAAAACGCCAAAGTCGTTGTTAGACGAGTGAGCGAGTCATGTGTTGAGTACCCGGGAACATTTGCATTTGAGTTAGATAATTATATTGGTATAAATAAAAGGGTTTTTATTGGCGTTTTCCACTGGGCCGCACTGAGTGCGACGTCAGTGCGCACTGAAACGTCACGGTCACGTGATGCACGGCACCAGTGCTGCCCTGAGTGCAACTGTCAGTGGAATACGATTATTTTTTCAGCGCATAATATTGAGTGGCAATCCTCACAATCAATACGTCTTCATACGCTTTCGAAGCAATTGTGGTGGATGAGAATGGGGAAAAATTCGAAAGCAATGACCAATGCATAATATTACAGCCGTTCCCAACTGGACTGAACAGTAAACAATAAACATAACCTCTAACTAAAATGTTCTGCAAATCTACCTCTATGTCAGAATACACGTGGACAACATCTTCTACGTAGTTTGTGATTTCTCTGAGACAATTCTGATAATGAATTGATCAACTCATCGTCGCTGCTATCCAACGAAAAGTCTATCAAATCGAACAACACAACCAAATTTCGCGGGTCTACGGTTGCACTGGAAAGATTGCCCTGACCCTCGGAGTCAGTGCGGCTCAGTGCGCACTGCGAGTGCACGGAGCGAGTGCACTTCGCCCAGTGGAATACGATATTTTTGCACAAGTGCGATTTTCAGCTACCAGTGGAATATGCTACTTGCACTCAGTGCGCACCAGTGCGGCCAGTGGAAAACGCCATAAGTTTAGTTGCTATAAGGGCGCGTTAATTGTAAGGCCATACTGCGCTACTCTAGCCTTTGAATGCCTTTGGAATGCCTACTAGCATACCATATTGATGTCGGCAGGCCTACTTTTTTTTATTGTGGTGTGAAGATTGGAAAAAAATTGTTATGGAGATTAGCCCCAAGCTCCTAACGTAAAATACAATCGATCGATCAGTTAGATAGTTGATTTAGTTTAGTTTAGTATAGTTGGGTGAAGGGCGCGTCAACCGTTAGGTCACATAATTGCGCCACTCTAGACTAGGGAACGTGGAAAGGATTTTCATCTACCAATGACAATATTTACCATAAAAATAGGGTTTTGCACTTGGTTAAATAGCCTAAATAGGTATAGATAGTATGTGTATGGTATGTAGAAACGAAGTGTAATGTGTATAATGTAATGGATGTATAATACCAGTTCCATTGATTGAAGAGGCCCCCTGCATTGAGAAGAGCCCTAAACTCCTGCTCAAAAAACATTTTTGTTGTTATATATTAATGTTTGATGTTCTAAGCAAGTATTCTATTTCAAAACTTTTCTCGAACGTTTTTGTTAAACTAGAAAATACGCCGTGCCATTTAGCCCTTTCAGTCATGGCGTCCGATTATGGATATGCAATTCTTAATTTAAATCCGGATTAATGAAAGATTTTTCAGTTTGACCACATTTTAATTTTTTTTGTCGATTTGAAATAAAACATTTTTTCCCATTTCAATGGTATGAATAGTACCCTTTTTAGACAAGATTAAAAATTCACATCCGCAAAAACTGCCAAAAATGTGAAAATTTTGGTTTGTCCCGGAAATGTAAAATAATTGTAGTATTGCTGTTTTTTTTGGATTACAAAATCTAAAATATGTAAAAAAAATCAGAAAAAATCTACTTTTAGGAATGCGAAAATTAAAATTCGAACTTAATTTGTAGCTTTAGTTTCAAATCCAAAATTTTTCCCAAATTCCTTAAAAATCATGCTAAAAATATATTTTTTTTAAACGAAATTTTCTGGAAAAATGGGAAAAATGAATTGTTTGCTGAAAATTCAGTGTTGGGGCAAGAACTTTAAAAAATATCAAGTTAGCGAGAACGAGTTATTTCTTTGTGAACTTTTCATTGAACTTACTCTTTTTTTTCAATGAATAAACTTAAACTTTTAAAAGTTCTTAGGACGAATTTTTCAGTTTTAGAAAGTTGGTATAAAGTTCTATCCGGGAGTCGAGCAGCAGCAGTCCACACTTGCAAACAATAACCATTGCTCTTCCATCCAGTCCAGTCCATCCATTCAGCTGATTTTGACAAGTTCACGACTCGAGAAAATCTATATTACTTTGTTTAATTCCGGGAGACTACGCCAGTCAGTCGCTTACACATCGCACAAAAACCTTGGTTGAGTAGACACGAGACTTACATTATCAAGGCTATCTGTACTGGGTAGGTTAGGGTGGTGGAAGACGGAAAAATAATGTTTACATTTGCTTGTTCAAATGATTGGTGATATGTGCAATCATATTGTGCACATTTTAGCTGCAATGGTGTATTGTTTTGACAATAGTCTATTCAAACCATTGTCAAATTATCTCCTTAATGCTAGCCGACATGAAACACCTAATGCAATATGTTACATGTGTGTTTTACTTCCTCTTAAATATGATTATATTATATTATTCATACTAGCCTACGTTTAACAAATTAGGTAAATGTTTTCAAAGAGGAATATAAGAATTTAATTTATTTTTTATACGAACTTGAACTTTTCAAAATTTTAGGTTTTAAAAGACTTAACTTTTAAACGTTTTTTATTTGAGCTGTGAACTGAACTTTTAGAAAGTGCAATAAAATTTGTCCATAAACATAATATATTATTATAGGTTAAATAAAAATAAGACAGAATTGATACAAAACACAAGAAGCAGCCACAATTTAATTAAATTCAAAAATATTTTTCAGCATGCAACATAACAGAAAGGAACATTAATCAAACTAAGGATGTAGCTCATTGCTCCATTTATGTTTCAAAATAGTTGAATTATAATATTATCTATCCTTAGTCATTTCGTTGAGCGTTTAAACGGCCTTCCTTTTCGTTTTTCGTTTTTAATATTTTTCTTTCGTTTCATTTCTTTTCTGCTCTTTTTTTTACCCACCACTTTTTCATATTTGATTCATTAATTAATTGCATTTAATATCCTTTTTGAATTTGTTACCAAAATTGTTGTGTTTTAATGCAATGTTGTTGCAATATTACTATTTCAAATATTTACTTAACTGTAGTTCTTTGTTGTGTCTGCAACTATGTAACTAAATTTATTTAGTTGTCCTCCTTTGAAAATCAGTTTTTAACTGAATATGATAAGACGTTAAATAAATAAATAAAAAATAATAAAAAAAAATATGACCTAAATCAGTATCACAATAGTTAACTATCGTTACTGCGACCCACTGTATGTTTTTGCTTATAAACGACTGTTGATCTAGGGCGACGGTCGTTCGCCCGCAGCCAAGCGTACGCGACTGCTAGAAGGCGATGACTTGCTCGACCCTGTTTACTCCTACCCGAGTTGGGGGGTTTTCAGCTATCTGCACACGCCGTCCCGAAAGATTTACAATCTTGAAACTAGGTATATGACCTGATATGTGGTCCATGACATACAAAAAAAAAAAAAACAGCCCCACCCGATTACCCGTTCTGAGTTAAAAAAAATATTGAAAATCGACGAAAACCTTCCGGCTGGCTGGGTGGCTAGCTAGCTAGGGATTCTGACAGAAAGGAATAAGAGCCTACAGAGAAAACGGTACATCTTAGAACTATGAAACTTGGACCACACTTAGATCTACCACAGACTCACATACTTACGCCAAAAAGCAAGGAATATTGCACCCCCAATCATCCCCAAAAATTGGAATAATTCATAGCTCTAACCTAAAATTGATTTTTTATTAAAATTGTGTTCTAATGAGTTTTAACCCAATCGGCCTATTCTCATTATATAAACCACATTTTGTCAACCCCCATCCCTAATAGTTTATATTATTTTTACCTTGATTTCCAGCATTCTCCATGAAGGCACCTAATGAGTAATCATCATGAAATTTAGCATAATGGTACATAATAATATGAAAAATAATTCGCCGAGAGGAAAGCTATATTCCACCCCCAACACCCCCTAAAATTGGAATAATTCATAGCTCTAACCTAAAATTGAATTTTTTATTCAAATTTGGTATTAAAATTATGTTTTTTATGTGTTTTAACCCAAACGGCCTATTCTCATTTCCTAAACCACATTTTTTCAAACCCCATCCCTTATAGTTTATGTTAATACCTTGATTTCCAGCATTCACCATGAAGACACCTAATGAGTTAACAGCCTGAAATTTGGCATGATGGTACATAATAATATGAAAAATAATTCGCCGAGAGGAAAGCTATATTCCACCCCAAACACCCCCTAAAATTTGAATAATTCATAGCTCTAACCCCAAAATTGAATTTTTATGCAAATGAGTTATTAGAATTATGTTTTAATGTGTTTTAATCCAATCGGCCTATTCTCATTTCAGCTAAACCACATTTTTTCAACCCCCATCCCTAATAGTTTATATTATTTCTATCTTGATTTCCAGTATTCCACGAAGGCACCGAATGAATTATCAGCATGAAATTTGCCATGGTGGTACATAATAATATGAAACATAATAATCCGCTGGGAGGCAAGCGATATTTCACTCCCACTGTTCCCTACCACCCTTAACTTTGGGAAAAACGTAAGGTCGTATTTAATACGATTTGAATATTTTAATTGCTGATTAAAATGATGCGTCAATGTGTTATAGTCCGGTCAGTAAATCATTCACACAAAAACCCAACAAGACGACATTAACCATAGGAAATTTAATAAAAACATTGTATATTGCCAAGTACAGATTGTAAACAAAAACAAAAGATGGTAGCTTTTGTTTCTAGGCAATCGGTTTTGAAGGCACTGTATCCACCTTTTCGCGTATTTCACGTATTTCACGCCTTGATATGAAACAAAACAACAAAAAGATGTGATATCCCCCCCCCCCCCCAAATACAAAAATTTGTAAAAAAAAAAAAAAACGGCAGGCCAAGCTCTCCTTCCAAAGTCTTCGGCTGTGAATGCTGTGAGATATAGAAGTTGAGCCAAGCATTTCATTCTTTCTCCCTAGTTTCGTATTGAAAATAAGTAAGATCATTTTGCATGTTGACGAGCGCCAAACCAACCATTTTCGTGGTAAAAAAAGTAAAAATTTTAAACTCAAAATCATTAAAAAAATTACTTGGCCATTGACTTTTTAGAGTTCTTGTAATGAACCAAATTCAATGGCCAAGTATTTTTTTAATGATTTTGAGTTTAAAATTTTTACTTTTTTTAAAAATGGTTGGCTTGGCGCTCGTCAACAGGCAAAATGATCTTACTTCTTTTCAATGCGATCCTGTAAAATAAGATCTTATATTGACGTTTGGAGGAAAAAATTGCGATGCCGCTGAATTTTTGCAGAGACCTTTTTTATATAATACTTATCAACATACTAAAACTCCCCTACAATCGACTGGAGTTTCTCGGCCGCCATATTGGAAAATAGCGGCCAAAAAGTGTTGGTTATTGAATATCTCCAAATTGGTTGGAAATAGACAAAGTGATGCAATGGCAAAAATATCCCCATTCAATTCCCTACAAAAAAGGTGCCGCTTATAGTTTTGGTAGGGGCAAAGGTTAAGTCACAAAATCGTGGTTTATGTCCTTATGGAGTACCAGCTTTTTCCCAATTTTAACCCCAGCATCAACAATTCCACGTAAGCATCCGTAAAATCGATTTAAATACACAATGAATTTGCCATGGTGGTTACATAAAATATTAGAAAATAATAATCCGTCGGCGAAGCAAGCGATTTTCACTTCCCAACTGGTTTCCTACCATTTAACTTTGGAAAAACTAGTCTATTTAATACAATTTGAATATTAATTGACTGATTAAAATTATTTCTCAATGTGTTATGTCTGTCAGTAATATCCACTACAAAAATCTAAACCATAGACGTACATTACCAGAAATATTAATAAAACATTGTTATTGCTTTTGTTCCTTTTTTAAGTATCAGATTGTATATGACAAACACAAAGATGGTAACTTTGGTTCTAGGCAATCGGTTTTGAAGGCATGTTCAACCTTAATCGATATTTTCCAGTATTTCACGCTTGATATGAACAAACAAAAAGATTTTGAGAATCCACCCCTCCCCCCAAAATACCCAAATTTGTAAAAAAAAAAACGCGGACCTAGCTTCTTTCCAAAGTCTATGGCTGTATGCCTGTGAAATCTTGAATTTAAGCATCAGCGATTTCATTTTTTCGCTAAATAGTTTCTGTATTGAAAATAGTAAGATTCATTTTGCATGTTTACGAGCGCAACATAAATGCATCCATTTTGTGTAAAAAAGGGAAATTTTAACTGCAAAATCATTAAGCAAAATTACATTGGACCATTGAACTTTTTGACGAGTTCTTGCTAATGACCAAGCTCATGGCCATGTAGTTTTTTGTAGATGGTTGAGTTTAAATTTTTACTTTTTTAATAAGGAAGGCTTGGCAATCGTCGAACATGCAAATGATTTCCTTCAAATTTTATGCAGAACTAGGGAGAAAGAATGAAATGCTTGGCTCAACTTCTATATCTCACAGCATTCACAGCCGAAGACTTTGGAAGGAGAGCTTGGCTGCCGTGTTTTTTTTTTTTTTTTTTTTTACAAATTTTTGTATTTGGGGGGGGGGGGGGGGGGTATCAACATACACCCATATTTATATGTTGAGATTTCTTCTATAATTATTACATTATTATAATTCAAAAAAATTCTACGAAATATGAATAAATGCATGCGAATTATTATTGCATTCATAATTTAATGTTAGGGCCTACATTAAATATGTGGCATTCGTTATTATAATAGCCAAACAGTGTGGTAGTGTATTATCCTCTTGATTGACTTCCACTATACCTGATTCTTCGTCACGCTGTGTTTCCCAGTCAAAACTATGAGATACATTTTATGACTTTTATGACTGAAAATCTAATTTAACACATTTTTACCAAATCGGACGCAGCTTGGGGAATTAATAATAATAGTTATTGTTGCTAGTTAGTGGTTAGTCATTGTTTACTCGTTGATGGTGTCGGCGCCTACAGGGTTGGCTTGGTGGGTTTTTAATTTAATGTCCCCCACTGAAAATCAGTTCTTTGACTGAGTGGGTAGACTCTAATACGATTTTGTTTTAAAGAGTTCAACTGGAAAAATGGTGGGAAGGAAGGAAAACATGGCAAGACATGGCAGCTGGTAAGAAGAAGAAGAAGAAGAAGAAGAAGAAGAAGAAGAAGAAGAAGAAGAAGAAGAAGAAGAAGAATGACTGCAACAACATGCAGCAACGACCTAGTCCATGTCATCCTTTGCAGTCCTCCACATTCTTGACCACCGCATTCTTCTGTGATAATGATATTGCTAACCAGGCGGTCACACAGCGCACTGAAATCAATCAAGTTAATACATCTGGTGTATGGTTAGGTGAGGCAGCGAAGCGTGCGACTTCCTGGGCTTTCTCTACTGTTGTGATTCTTCGTTCACTCTCAAACTCCTCGGGATATTAGCATTAAATTAAGAAGGAATATGACACATTTGGCATTTCGTCCATATAGCTATTCTTTGGCATTTGGCAAAAAAAAATGGTTTACTTTGTATGATGTAAATCTCTTAGTACAAGCGAGGAATTGCAATGTCAAGTCACAGATAAGAAGGATACCTCCCTCAAGGCCCATTCCCTTAAGGCCCGATCCCTTAAGGCCCGTTCCCTTAAGGCCCGTTCCCTTAAGACCCGTTCCCTTAAGACCCGTTCCCGCAAGGCCCGCAACCGTTTCCCTCCCTAAGGATTCGTGGTTAGCCTCCCTATTATTGTCTAATTGCAATTTAATCGCATTTTCATTAGATTTACATATAGGTGTAATCAAACTGCAGTTGTTGGATGAGCGTAGCGAGCGTAGCGAGCGAAGCGAAGATTCCATTTCACTACACTGGAGAAAAAAATCCGGAATGTTTTTTTTCTTTCTTTTTTTTTGTATTTTTGTGTGTCTGATAACACGATTCCGGCTTAACCGATACTCCGATTGTGATGAAATTTTATGTAGGCCTTCGAAATCTCTGAACTTAGAACTGCCACGTTTTTGAGCGCAATCGGAAAATTTTTTTCTCATAAAAAACGCAATTTTACGATTTTTTTCGTATTTTAAAAAAAATTCTTCGACTTATAACACCTACATGCTTTATCCTATTGTAATGATTTTTTCACAGAACCCTTATTGTATGAATTAATAGATAAGTGTCTGAATTGAGCCGCAATCGAGAAATTATTTCTTATAAAAATCGCCAATTTTACGATTTTTTTTTTTTACAATTACGATTAATTCAAAAAAAAATTAAAAAAATTAAAGTTTATTTTTTATTAATTTAATTTATTTTTTAAAATTCAACTTAGTAATGTTTTTTGCCACAGAAACAACAGAAAATCCGCATAAACAGGCAGCTCAATGCACCAATACGCTCATCCCAACAACGCGCGGGACTTTAGCGTTTTCCTAGTAGGTAAAACAAATAAAGTTACAGGAATCTAGTAAATGCAACAAAACTAGGCCGAATAAATATATCATAAACGTTACGTAGGTAATGCACTATCAACGGCGCAATGGTTTACCACAATTTACATGTCTATTTTTATGTGGTGGGTCTGTACCAATTATTTATAATTATATTATTTATTATTTATATTTATTATTATTTATAACTTGGATGCATTAAATATTCAAACTTTTAATATACATATATCATATTACATAGATTTAATTATTTAATTTAAATGTGCCATATTTATCTTAAATTATGGATAACATTAGGTTCCATACCTTCTTTACCTCAAACACATTATAAACCATTAAAGTGATTTACTTATCCTCGAAATTATAAATACTAATAAATGTTATAACAATGAAACGTTTTCACAATATCTTTAATCGGGAAATACACCCGCAAGTGATTTTTTAAAATATGATAGCTGTAATTATTTAATTGATTTAAATATGATGGCATTGAGTCGATTATATGTATCAAAGAGATAATGGTTTCAATAAACATGCTTATAATCCACGTTAGATTGTTAGCATATGCGCAAATACGCACTAATTTGATGGTGAACATGTAAAATAGTCTGGCCTTACGGGAACGGGCTTTAAGGGAACGGGTCTTACGGGAACGGGCCTTACGGGAACGGGCTTTAAGGGAACGGGCCTTAAGGGAATACACCTTTGTGTAGATGGTCTTACCAAACAGATAGAAAAGTGGGCTTAAGGTGGCGAAAAAAGGTATTCGGCCTTACGGGAACGGGCCTTGAGGGATGCCACCGATAAAAATGTATAAAAATATACATGCTTTTAAAACTCGTTATAGGAGTATTCACCTGCTAAACTCAAACAATATATTTCATTCAGGCTAACTAGATATGAGTTAAGAAAGTATCCAAAAAATTATTGGGTCCATCATGACCCGAAAAAATGGACGTCAATTTTCGAGCTAGGTCTCATCGGCAAAAATCTCCCTTAAGGGGAATCCCTAGGACCCCCAAATATGATTTCTGAAGGAATGCAGTAAAGGACGTCTGAAAAGTAAGTAGAATGTAAGGGGGCTTAATAAATGAGTGGATTAATTTTTGAAATTTTTTTGAACGGGACAAACCTCAGAATCCACAATTGTATTCAAATTACTGGAATCAGTTGACTCAAGGGTTCAAAATTGGAATTTTTAGCAGCGCGTGTTTGTATATTATTTCTACACTCCTTTATCTCAACCTAAATAAAAGGATTCTTGGATTGAATGGTTTGTTGCGTTGCACAATTTTTTCACCTGCGGACAATTCAAATATTGTACCGTTTACGAAAAAATCGCGCAACGCCTGAAACCATAGAAAACCCAATAATACTATATTAAGGTGTGTAGATAAAGGAGTGAAGAAGAAATAATATACAAAAAAACCGCTGCTAAATTCAATTTTGAACTTGAGCAACTGATTCAGTAATTTGAATACAATTGTTGATTCTGAGGTTATGTCCGCCAAAAAAATTTCAAAACAAATTATCCGCTCTTTTTATTAGCCCCACCTTACAGTACTACTCACTTTTCAGACGTCCTTTACTGATTCTTTAAAATCATATTTGGGTCTAGGGATTCCCTTAAGAAAATAACATGGGACAATCTTCATGCCCCGTGACCTTGGAGGATTTTCATCAAAAAAAATATAGACCGTTATTGACGTAGGTACTCTGCAGCCTTTTCTGTAAATCCGCTATATATTTTATTTTGTAATTTGGGCAAGTGGTTCGGTCTAAATATGCTGATTACCAAGAAAGGGTATGATTTTGGTAGGCATATTTTGGCGTGTTTGAGTGCATATTTGTGCACAGTTTCAAAACATGATGTTATAATGGGGGATGGGTCATTTTAGATTGGTATGATTCTCTAGTATCTATGTGGAAGCAAGCCTTTTAAAGACGATTTTAGAAATTCCCCAAAATGCGAATGTTCATCAATTTCAGGATCAAAAATCTTTTTAAAAACTCGTGTAAAATCACACTTACAAGATACCCTATAGTTTTTTTTTAACTGTCATTTTAGTATAGTATTATGCTATAGATAATGTGGTAAAATATAATTTTATGGGGTAATAGACCTTTAATTACTACTCCAATCTCACTCAAAGGCCTCGTGTTCATGCAGGCGAGCGAATACAAGCGAATAGGTTCTAGACCAATCACAGGGCTAGGACCACGCGCCACCACGCACATGTGCATCTGCAGCACGCCACGGGAGCTTCCGGTGCACACACAGAGCAATAACGTTTCTTGTATGGTGTTCTGTATAAATTGTTTTGTGCATTTTAGAATTCGCATATGTAATTTAAAATTTTCTGCAGGGCGTTGTACAAAAATTAATGCAAATACTAACGAGAGTGCAGAATACGTGAATATCTCGTGAAGCTTACCGCTTTATTAGGTAGTTCTCTAACAAATAAACCCTCTATACGTAGGTCAAATGGAGCTTAAGGGGAGCAGGAACATGGCCGTTGGGCCTGTGACCCATGTTAAATTGCAGAGTTACGGTACCATTTAATCCGAACACTTTTAACTTAGAGACACAAATTTTGATTTTTGGGTAGCTTAAGGTGAAAGATGAGTTGTCCCAGACCCGTTGGAGTTTCGTCGGTAAAGGAAGCGCCTATAAAACTCGCAAAAAGGCCGGCTTCAAGTATTTTTTTTTCAGATTTTCTCATTGGTTCTATTGTAATGGTTTTGGGGGAGACCAATTCGTTGGGGGAGACTCACTTGAGGTGAAAGTGGGGGTAAACTTTGGTAGGACTTTGGAGAGGATTTAGTCGTCTTGCAACCGCGTCCGAAGGGGTAACTACCTGCCCTCTTCAAAGGGCCCAGTCAAGCGGAACAATGCACGTGAGATTTGGAAAACCTTCTCCAATCTTATTGTGATCAAGAATTTATTCATCGGACATTTTTGAATCCTTACAATTAATTAATAAACGTGGTTCAAATATGTAGCTGAGTTATTAAATGCATTTTTTTGCTGATGTCTACGATTCAAAAAACTGACCGATTTATAGACAATTGTTGTTTATTGTAAGCCATATCAAATATCTAATTTCAATAAAACATTGATCCGTAACTCGGTCAGTTCTGATCGTAGACGCTCGGCAAAAAAACACATTTCATAATTTGAGCTACATAATTTGGAATCCACGTTATACCTATTGTAGTGTGTAAAAAAAATTGTACGATGAATAAATTATTTGAAGACAAACAGCTTGGAAAATGGGTTTATAACAGGTATAAACTCCAAGTGCACTCGTGTACACAATGAGAGCAATCGGTGTCCTCACTATCGGATGGAGAAGATTACGGATTGCAAACCTTTCAGTATCCTAGCGTCTTCCGGCCCTAACCATCCATTCATGTCGCATTGTTCAATGACAAAAGAAACCGCAACGTTATTACAGGAGACTTTTTATGATAGCTTGATATTTTCTTTCATATTAAATGCGAATATTTCGATGTCAAATCATTTTATTTTGTTCCTACGATAAAAAAATTACGGTAAAATATCATAAATAGAGATAAAATATTAGGATACATTTAGTGAACACAATAGGCGTAATTTTATCGTAGAGGACCAAAATCAAAATGAATACCACATAGAAAATGTTCACATTAAAGTACTGCAAGTTAAATAAATAAATAATATTATAAAAAAAAGGGTTTGCGTAAAAAGATTGTAGTTTATTTTATGCGTTTGAACAATACGACAAGGGTTGAAAGGCTGACAATTTGAAAGACCCCTCGTGCAACTGGGTCCTAGCGCGGGGGGGGGGGGGGGGGACAAGGATCATACCTGGATCAGAGATCAGGTTATCCTTTATTTACTTCAAAAAGAGGGTAATGCGATTTGCTAATGGAACAATATACACACGAACCCTGCATTCCAGAGTTCGAATCCTCAGCTGGGCAAGGATGTCGGTTTGATCTTCGTTTACGAAAACATGAAATACGAATATAATTTTAGAGTACTCGCGAGGTTCTTATTCCGAGGATCTAAATCGTCGGCCGTACCGCCATCGGCAATCCCGACTAAAGTATTTTTCCAATGATTTCCCCAGTCGTGAGCACCCTCGCACGTTCCTTCAAAACTACATCTACATACGTTCTAGTTTCCATCAAAGAGGTGCCAATCAGAAAGAAGGATGTGATCAAACAAAACCTAGAATTCTTACGAAAATATTATTAGTCGCCTCAGTTGCCGTGCATTCGCGTGGTATTCATCATAATATACCTAAACCATTGCCAACATTCCTTGGTCTTTTGACGTAGGATAGGCGAGAAGACAAAGCACGCATTACAAACACTAGTAATGTTTGATCCCTCTTATAGACACATCAAGTAGGGTTTAGTTATAAAAATCAGATAATAGTCAACCAATTATCCAATCAACAAAATGCATGCATTGTCTGCTGTATAATAGTCTAGTGTATATTATCATGTAACTACAATTAAAACATCAACACAAAAATCATTAATCTATTAGTGTCAGTACAATGTAGATAAAGATTAAAGAGTTTATGAAATATGTGTAATGAGTGACAGAATCATACATAATTAAATCTGTGTAATCTCTATCTGTAGTCACAATAAATGAAATATTCACAGATATCAAGCGAATGAAACCAGTACACAATGTAGATGAGCGAAGCGAAGACTCAATTTCACTTTCGTTTTTTTTCCACTTCAATGTTACCCCTTTCTGTTATTGTAGAAAAATAGCTGGAGTGTTTTGTTTTTGTTAGTTTTTTTTGTCTGTTTGTTGTTCCTCTCTCTACGGGCAAAACGGCTAAAATGCGTTCTTGATGAAAATTGGAGGGACCTTCTGAAATCTCTGAACTTAAGACCTGCACGTTTTGGAGTATATCGAAGAAATAATTTCTTGTGATCATATATGATATGATATTATATGATTATACATAAAGTTGAAAAAGTTGCCAGGGAAATCCATAGAATAAAGCGTTGAGTTTTATAGTATATAATACAACAAGTAGCAATAGAAACTTGACAACAATCTTTACAATGCGTACAAAAATTCCTTGCAAAAGTAAGAGATCCCACGCAAACTAAAAAACTTAAAAAGCTCATCCTCTCGCGACTAAAAAAAGCAGCATCATAATAGATTTTATCTTAAATCATAAATCAAAAACGGTATGAAACTAATATTATAATAACATAGGCCTAATAATAATACAAGAAAAATAATAATTTTGTTGTCACTCAGTCAATAACTCTCACTCCACCCCCGCCAAACCATCGTCCTCATCAAACATCAAGGTCAACTCGGGTGTGGGGTGGCACCAATGTAGGCTTTCGTCTACGATGAGACAGGTCCGTATTTCCACTATTTTATCCCAGCCAGGCATTTTGCAGGTAGATAAGGTCACGCTGTCCGGGTTCCCTAACAGAAGTTCATTGCTGCCTGCGACTACAATAAACTGTGGATGTTTTTATTGTTAATTCAAAGAGAGCGATGTTAGTGGCTAATGAGACAGAGCATTTAGGTTTAAATTGGTACTATACCTGAGTTACCTACGGATGTCAACGCGTACCCAAGTGGTAAAAAATTTGTTCGTCGTCACTAGCCGTAAAAAATAATTATAAATTATACTAGTAACACTATACCTTATTTTAATGTATACTTTACTTTTATATTGGATCTTGATATTAAAAACTGGGGCAATATAAGTGTTGAAATATCAAATGTTTAATAATGTTATTATATATTAACAACATTTAAATTTTAGAACATAGGTGTGGATACACACTAAAACTTTTTATTAGTGAAAGTATGTTTTGAAATAATGTATATATCATTATTACGTTATTTCAATTCAATGCAATACAATAATAATGTATAGTTTCATGCAAAATGATCAGTTACGGGTTTTATTTTACAGTTTATAGTAAAATATATAACATTGGAGTTTCACTTATCATAAATTACAATAATTATCTTTTACTATTGTATTAATTTAATGTCTATTCCCCTCAGTACTGAATAAACAAAGAGTACAATATCATATCTCGTCGTTTTACTGGACTTACTGTCGTCCAGTCAATTTTAATTGATAAAATAAGTAAACACAAAACTATAACCTAAAATAAATACATATAAAGTAATACACACACACACATATAGTGCATGACCAATGAATAAATAATAAGGATATATATTACATGGAAGCGAAAACGCAACACGTGTTGAAATACTGCATTGTGTGAAAATTATACAGGGATAGTAACATATTTACAATACATATGCATGTGAGCACATTCAATTATTGTAACTTTTGTATTGTTCGCCGTCATTCATGATGATACAAATAATCAGAGCAATTAAATCAAGTAAGTATGAAAAAACTTGATTATTGCAGGTGTGACAAGATAACCGTCAACCTATCGCTACTCGTGCTAATGCATGGAAAAATAGCTATCAATTGCGGTAGGAATCCATGCTGTAGGGTGCACAGCATCTTTACTCGATGTGAGCCTTTTCAGGTGACAAACAGGGGTGTGTAATGGCCTTGGATAGTGGGGAAGGAAATGTCCGAGGGTAATGTTTTAGTAGAACTCAATCCAGTGTTCACCCGTATAACTTATGAGAACCTAGGAAAACTCTTCAGTCAAAAATTGAGTTCTAGACTCGAACTGGGGACTAACATTACAGTCTGCACGTTACGCTGACCCATCCACTATAGGTATGAAAAGGGACTTCTTGGAACAAATGATTTGGATGAGCATATTGGTCACTAAGTTACTTTGTCAGACATGCAGCCCGTCCAGAGGAAATTACAACCCGAAAATAAATAAATACTTTCTAAATATAATAGTCAAAATAATGTATGTTATGTTTGCGAGCACACCATGATAGAGTTACATAGTCAGAATACCCCTGGTTTCGAACAAGAAATCATTGTCTATGAGGGGGCGAACTCAGAAAAAACGCACAATCTAGACGAGAACATGCGGGTTACTCTCGACACACGCACACACTAAGAGAGTCCACCAGTGCATGTGAATTATGCAAACCTGTACTTGACTTGCAGTTTATGTTGTGGGGAGGACAGTGGACGAAATACAAACTATGGCTAGAACAAAACACAAGATAACATCCAACCCTAGCCGAAGACGGGGTCGGTGGAAACTTGTGTTCGAGTATAGCTTCACATGTTGTGGATATCCGACGCCACTGGCCCCCCCCGGTGACTGAAATGGCGGTAACACTCTTACCCAACAAACCAAAACAATCACCGGGACGAACACGAAATCCAAATTTTGTAAAACAAAGTAAAAGTTAGCAAAATACAAAACTAATAATTGGAAGCAAGGCCGCAGTGGACCTATATGAGCTTGTGTGCAGAGCTGAAGTTCGTGGTATTTGCTTTTCATGTTTATGATGAGCGAAGCGAAGACTTCAATTTGGCTTCAACATTGGCACGTTGTTGTTTCCAACTTAAAAAATTATTTGTCGTACAACACAAGTACACATTCAAGTGCCATACAAGTCTCTGAAAGGTCGTGTCAGTGTCTCCAGGGGCGTGGCGAGAGGGGGATCAGGTGGGCCCCCCCCCCCCAAATCAGAAAGAAGGGTTATAATAAAATAAATATACCACTATAGTACTAGTGGCATTCATAATTATGTAGGCCCCTACATATGCAAGAATTTGTATACTCACAGTATGTGAATGTTCACAATTTCATGACATTACGATAAAAGCACTATAAAAACTAGTAACGTGACACTTTGCAATGTAAAAAATAAAAATAAAACTGGGCTATGGCCCCAGACTCCGCTTAGCTGGGGGGCATCACCCAAGATCCACTATTGTACCAGGATTCGGGACTTTTCCCGAAATGATAGTTTCGTGGGGTAGTTCTAGAAGTTTCTCAAATAAACTCGTAATCCCCCCCCCCCCCCCCCGAATCAAAATTCTGGCTATATGCCTCAGGACTATCTCACAAAAAATGCTTCTCACAATAAGCACCCAAAATTGCATTTATAGCAAAAAATAGCAAAAATAATACAATAAAACCCCTTCTATTCATTCTCAAACGTAAGCGTTTATGTGCTCCTAGCCCCATCGATAAACTATAAATCACGCATATTTTGAACAGAATCTGCAAAAGGGATTGTACCCTTTACATTTATACAGTAAAGGCTAAAATGGGGCTCATATTTTCTTAGAATATCGGTAAAAGAATAGAAACACGCTTAATGTAAATATGAATTTGAGTATAAAACATATGAAGTACTAAATTTGTAGAAAATATCAACCTTGCGGGCCCTTCTTATATTTTTCGTGTACACAGGGAAAAAACGGATGAAATTGACGCAATAGTAGTCAGTATAATAGCACTTGCAAACAGCCAACTTTTCTTCTTTGTCTCAGGATTTCTCGGTAAAACAATGGAACACGTAAAGTTTGCAAAAATTTTTGTAAAACTCGATCCCAATTTTTAATTGCATCAGGAATGAAGATAAAGCGTTATTAGGAAAACTATAACTTTGCGGTGGCGGGATCGACTCCGCAACCCCCTGAAGAAGGATGGGATAGCCGCGAAATCAAAACCACGCAAAATATAGTTTTTGTGATTATCGAGAACGATTGCAAGTATCTAAAATCTGATCTAGACCGAATTGTGGTTTTGTTAGAACAATATTAAAAGCAAGAAAAAATATTTTAAGTGATGGCAATAGTTTTTTTATTCACAATTTTATTTAATTTAAAAGCATATCTTGATACAAAACGCAAATATTATTATAATTGAATATTTTTTCTTGCAGGATATTTCTACAAAACCCACAATTCGTCTAGAATCAGTTTTTATATACTTTGCATCGTTCTCGAGATATCACGAAAAAAAAGTAATTAACATGGTTTTAATTTCGAACTATCCCATCAAGGGTGTAGCACAACATCTGTTGTATGAATGTAATTCTTGTGTGAAACACTCAATTAAAAATAACTAAAATCAAACGGTTTGACAATATTATGTATGACTAATGTTGATCTTCACAGCCCCCAACAGTCATAGGCTAATTATGTCATGTGTGGAAGGGAGCCGCCTAGCCTACAAACTGACTGGGGTTGGTTTGATGTCTTCTCGCTTACACTCGAAAGGCCTACAAGCGCAGTAAAACCTGTCTCGCATTACCAGCTCAGCCCACCGCGCAGGGGGTGGAGCTTCACTGGCAATTCACCTGGTCACTTACAGCCCTCTGATCTGATCTTTTTTCCAACTCCCGCTCCTAGAGATGAAGCATATCACGGTCAATTTTATGCGATTTACCGGACTTCTGACGGCTAAACTAATGAAGTTTTCGAATGAAATTTTAAATTTTGCTTATTAGAATCATGCTTACGTAAGACCAGAAAGAATTTTCAATTGGAAAGTTTTGATTTTTCAATATAAAAAAAAAATATAGCACTTAAAATTAGCGAACATTTAAATCACAGCTAAATTTCTTACATATGTTTTTCTGTACATGCAAAAAAACCGCATTGAAATTTACGCAATAGTATAGTCAGAATCGGTTGAGTAAGCAACAGGCCAAACTCCACCAGCCCTCTTAAGCCAATAGTAAGAAACAGTAGGAAGTTTTTTTTTTTTTTTTTTAATTTTTTGTTTGTTTGTGTCTTTTTTCTTTGACTTGTATGTATATTCCAGACATATATATATATTGTCAAAAAATTGGGCCAATTTTAGACCTAAGCATGCGGCTATATTTTATCCCGATTAATTTTTTCAAATTTCCTTCCTACTATTGTCAAAAAATATCTCAATAAAGAAGTCTCAAATTTCAAGCTCTAGCTTCAAACTGCCTAACTTATATGTACCGTAGTTTAGAAAGTATTAGTTTGAGTAAAACGGGGTGTTAAGTTAATATTTTAGGTGTAACTCATGTGCACTAATGGCATTTCCGGTACTCATTTTTAGGGAGGGTATTCAACTTAGAGATATGATTTTTTAAATTCAGCAGTTTAGAGTTTTTGATAACAATTTTAAAATTAAAATTAAAATAAAAAAAATTAAAATTATTTAATCGTTATTTTTCATATACATTAATTTTTTAAGTCGTTAATATACAAGGGTTGTCTAGCAACATAAATTAATTAAATTTGGCCCCCCAAAAAAAAAAAAAACAAACAAAAAAAAAATGATTTACATTTTTTTAATTTAATGGTGATTAACAATAAAACATATTCAACTCAAAAATTCAGCTTTTGACGATATGTTCATTTCCTGCTCCCCTAAATCACTTCTAAATAAATTAAAAGGAAATTAATAAATTATAAGGTTGTGGATATTGATTTCCAAAGTGATGATAAAATAAAAGAATGATTGAATTAAATTACTTGAAAAGGTTACTGTATTATTCAAAACACAAATAACATAAACGATGTACATACAAAGACTACTTTCAATTGGCCAATGATTTGCGTAATAAATATGGGCACCTCGTTTTACAATGATGGGGTCTTGATGAAGTGTTCTGTTGCTGATTGATCCCCCACATATACAAAAATTGAAAGAAAAAAAAACGGCACCAAACCTCTTTCTTATTCTTCTTCTCCTGCGTTCCCCGAGTTTCGCATGAAATAAGTAGATCATTTCGCTGTTGACGAGCGCCAAGCCAAACCATTTTCGTGGTTAAAAAAAGTCAAAAATTGTTAAAAGTCAATAATCATAAAAAAAATTGCTTGGACATTGAATTTGGTTTCATTACAAGAACTCTACAAAGTCCAATGGCAAGCAATTTTTTAATGAGTTGAGTTTAAAATTACTATTAGCCTACTTACATCCCAACCATCGGTTCTCTTTCAAATATCGATCGTTGGTTCGCTGTTATCTTTTAGTCCATGGATGGAGGGCAGAGCTTACCTGGACAGACAAGAACATGAAATCTTCAAATGTTCTTTGCTGTCGCACAAACAATAGATATAATGTTGGCCGATGGCCCTCTCCCCTTTTCCCCCCCCCTTGTTTGCTCTCCGCGCATGTGGTGAACTGGATCTTTTCATGGTCCAACTGCCTGTTACAGTCCAAGGTCATTCATACAAGGTCTGCCTTATTTGGGTTCTCAAACCTCTCTTGGGACGGAAAGTCTATGAGTCTAAGGCGCAATCAACCACTTTCAGCAGCATGCCCCTTGATCAGAGCGAGTACTTTTAGTATTGAGGAAGAGATTTAGAATCAGATTAATGTTTTCCACAGGAGGGGGAGAAAGATAACATGGGTTTAACTGTGAAGTGATCCTTGTGTACCGGACCTCGAAGACTACGAAATGTATTAGAAGTTTAAGTTAAGTTTTACCTGAAATCAAGCTGTCTTTTACTTGTTAATATGCAGTCAGTGTTAGGTAAGATTAATGCATATCACAACAACGCTAATGTTGGCGGCAACTCGTACAGTAATACTTTGGACGCTTTCGTTATAATTTATATGTGAAATTTCAATGATAACCAGCTTGAGCAAATTCTGAAGATAAGATATGACAACTCTACCAGTGATTTATGAGGGTTAGATGTCTAGAACAAAACATTGTAGTCAACAACTTTGATGTAATAATGTTTCAAATATTTATTTATCAATTTGGGGCCAATACAATGTTAAAGATCACTTGACAAGTTAAAAAGTATCCTACAAACAAATACAACACAAGAATATCATGAAGAAGCCTAGTAACATTAATAACAGGGACATTCAAATGCAACATACAGTAATATGTACCTTGTATAGTCAGTACCCAATTAGAAAAAAGCAATAATTGGTACATGATGTATAGTATAGTATTATACACACAAGGTAATAAATAAGTACCAAGTTTCTTAAATCCATTACAATTTTTATTTAGGTATTTACTTGATTAATTAGAAGATTTCTGTTTACCCAGTGTTTGCAACTAGTTTTGTTACCTTGCCGTTCTATAGAAAGACTATCAAAACCAACAGGGGTACGTGACATATTGTCAAGCTATTCATGATAATATAAGGTACGAAATGTTACATTTTTAGACATGTTACGCCTACTAGTTTTTCATAGTTCTGCGGCGCTATTCTAGCAGGAATGGGACACGCCCGACTAAATTTGTTCGGAGGTTCTTAGAAAACTCACCAAGTCACAACACAACAGTTTTAACTGAATAAAACGAAAGCAAAACAAATAATAGACATTGGTTGCCTCTCACAGAAAGCAGCACTCCTTAGCCTATGTATAGGATTTAGGATATGAGTTTTAGGAAATGCTCGGCTGACTACCATAGTTCATTGAAACTTTGCACAGTTGTCACAAAAGTGGAAATGAGGGCTCTACATCACAATTTTCTAAAACAATATTTTCAAATAAAAAATTAATAGATTTTTTACGAATTTGGATTGATTAAAGTCGAAAATAAACATTCCATGATTTTTTTCTGGGACGATTAACCAAAATATATTGATTATCTACAAACTTTGTTAGGGCTGGCGGGTTTTTCCCCAATTTTTGGGGAGTTTATATTTTGGTAAACTATGTAGGCCTCAGTTTCATATACGTCTTGTGCTTCCTGGCTAAAAGAATAGATAGCCAACAATCAATATTGCATCCTATTCCTCTCTTAAGATAATAGTAAGAGAACAAGTCACATTTTTTTTTTTTTTTTGATTGAAGAATAATTTTTTTTAAAATCAAAATATTCAGACAACTATTACATTTAAAAAATACAAAATATAAATAATGTTTAATCTTTGTTTATAGTACGAGACTATGATGTGTTAGCGAATTGGCCAAGGTCGTTTAACGGTCCCAACTCGAACACGAAGTCAAAAGCAGCTTCGAGCGTTGTCAAGGGTAGAGGTCGTGGGTGACCACTATGCCCTGAAAATCACCTATACCGCTGGTTAGAGCAGCTGGAGGCTCGAGAGCTAGTGTAACGGACCTCGTTCTCCTCGACGTTGCCATTGGCAGTCTGGTTAGTTGCAAACCTATATGACTGTCAAGGTTACACCGTCCTTTCGGATGGGACATTAAGCTGTTGGCGCCCTTGGTACTTTTTGAAGAGAAGGCTAAGTGCCAGTACAGGTTTTCTCTCCTCCCTTTCATAATTCATTCTATCCATTCACCACTATCGTCTCAAATAGCCAAAGTGCATTAATATGAGACGTTAAGCAATATCAAATGCAATCAATCAAATGGTACTAGACAGAAAATTCAAATACAGATATCATACTAGTATACTTGCAATTCAATTTTGCCAAGCCTTGTACAGTGCAGTTATGGTGAGGTGATTTTATTCATTTATACCCCTGTATACTGTGCAAATGTAGAAAGGTATACATAAACAAGGCCCTTCTTTCAAAATCTATAGGTTTTGAGTATATTATAAGGATAAATGTATTTTACTTTTAGTTTGTACTAAGTTCGAATGTGGGGAGGTACGAGACACAAAAGTTATTCAAACCAGTGGTACGTATTCTGGAAAAATATCCTATGGCTGTCGTTATGACAAGCATGTTGTTTCATTGGCAAAGTTTATAATAACTTTCCCTATGTAAAATGAATAGACAGCAAACAGAAGTGCTCAATACATAATGATATATAGGCTATTACGGAGAACTAGTTTGCACCAGTGAAACTAGGGATGTGCGATCCGAATCGAATCCACTTGGATTCGGTTTCAGATTTCCCAGTCAATTTTAGCAGATGAGTTTTTCTTAGTATTTTCCCGAAAATAGGAATTTTCCGCCGTTTCCCGCGTATATCAGCCGCAAATTAGGGTCACGAACTTTAATAAAGCTTTTTTTAGATTTGGTGGAGGTAGGAAGTCAGAATTAAATTAAATTTCTGGGCTCCTGGTGCTGGTACAAATATGGTGGAGGTGTCGGGTCATAAAAGCGCATTGTGAGAACGTGATAATCGATTTGTACGCGAGTAAGCTCAAAATACTCATATCAAATAATTAACATGACACAAAAAAAATGCATAATTTTGTAATTTTGTGGAGGTGCCAGGTAGTCGAAATCAATCTGTGGTAAAAAACTGTCCGAAACTTAGAAAACTGAAGGCTGAAATTGAGCTTAAAATTAAAACTGATTCTCACTCTCATGTCTTGTTTTCTTTTAAATTAATCATAAATTGTTCTGGAATTGTGATGGGCCCCTACTATAATTTGAAACTATGCAATTTTTTTTAGAGTTGGTAGTATCAAATTAATTTGTGGTAAATAAAAAAAAGATCGCGAATTTTTATTTTTAAACGCAAAATTTTCAAACTTAAAAACCATTTTTGCACATGAGCAATTATAGATAAAAAATAGATTTATGGTATTTAAAAAAATTTGGGCAACCTTGACACCAATAAATTGTCAAACATGAACATTTTTCGAGCTAGTCCCATCGACAAAATCTCCCATAAAATAACATGGGGACTAGTTTATGCCCCGTGACCCTTGGGAGGATTTTGATCCAAAAAGATAGAGGCCATATTGACGCTACTCAACAGCCTTTCTGTAAATTCTCTCTATTTTGTTTTGTAATTTTGGCAAGTAGTTTGGTCAAAATATGCTGATTACCAAGATGGGTGTGATTTTGGAATGTATATTTTTGCTGTTTGAGGGTATATTTTGGCCACAGTTTCAAGACACAATGTAAAAAATGGACATTTAATTGGTACTATGCTCTAGCTATCTATGTGGACCCTAAAAGAAGTCAGGTTAAAGCGGATTTAAGAAATTTCACAAACACCAATTTTCGCAAATTTCTGGAATTAAAAAAAAAATGAAAAAATTCGTGTTAAATTATACAGTTACAAGATTATTAATTTAAAAAACTGTCATTAGGTAGTATTGTGCTAGAGAATCATGAGTACAAAAATTTTTTTTTGAGTTAATCAGCCCCTTCAGGACAACGACACACAAGTGACACATTATAGTGGAAATAATTTGTGAATACGTAATATAATATTAGAAGTTACCACCAAGTTTTTAAACTAAGCAAGTGATGCCAAGATGCCATATACAATTTCTACTGAGCAAGCAAGTAATGGAGAACCAAACTCATAAGGGTACGTAACAGGTACTACGCCTCTCAGCAACTACCTAGGCATTGTAAGCTTGTAAGTGCTCTCCATCACTGACATTGGTGTTGTGCTAAAGTAATCCCTCATAATTCAAATTCCAAAAAGTTTAAATTTGAAAATTACTGTATGTATAGGAAAAACAACATTCTGAAGATCATTCTGAAGGCGGACTTCCTAATGTATATGTTAGAACGAGTTTAAATAAGCACTAAGCAGATTGCCAGAATACAAGAGTTTTAAATTAACGAGGGTTTACGGAGGTTGTAGCTGTAGTTATCTCTCATCGCGAGTCACCGCATAGCTCTTTCTCCGCTTATCGGGTGTGTGAAAACTAGAAGAGTAAGCGGAAGACATGGATAGATCGGACGCCTTGGAAGTGCTGCAAAGAGTTGCATTACGCATCGACGACAGTACTCATCTCCAGTTGTGAAGATCATCGGTGATAGGAACATGTTGCTGGCGTTTGTGTGAGGAGAGCGGCATGTGTGGGGTGCTGGGGCTAGAAGTGCCACAAAAATAACATGAATTACCAGACTCACTACTAAGCACTTTCCACAAAAGTTATTGTAGATCAAATAGGGAGTGCGGGTAGTGGTTTTGGAACTGGGTCGGGCTCGGGTCGGGTAATGAAAGTACCACGGGCTCGGGGTAATTGAATACCCTCGCGGTCGGGCTCGGGTATTGAAATTTTTTTTATTGAGAATCATTAAAAAAAAAAAAAATCCTACAAAACAGTTTGCATTGGTTGCAGGTAGCCACTCTGGCTGTGTGACAAAAAGTACTTCCAAACGGCGTCTTATGAACTTTTGCTTGAGTAGGCCTAAAGCCTAGTACAGTGAACCCTGCTATTATCGTTTTCCTGCATCAATCGTTTGTTATCTCGGAAAATAATATCGTAACAATCGTTTTTAATATTTCCGATACGAAAACCCCAAGAAAAAAACCGATGCGGATCGCGATATTTTTCTCTTCCGGCCGACGAAAATCATGCGTTTGCTACCAGCCATGCATCTGACGAAATCGCGCGTTTGCACCAGCTTCGGCTGACTCCGCCCAACGCTTTGTGCGCGCAACGATGCGCACTAGATCGGACTTCTAGATGAATTTGCAACTTTGTTCTAGGCTGCCGCCTCGCCCCTAGCATTAGACGATGTTTATAGGCGTTGTTTCTTTTTCACCATCGCCCACGTACCGTAATTTCCAACTTGCTTATGGACGTTATGAGCGTTGAATAACCCAGAAGACGAGTTAATGTACGGTCCAGTAGGGCCTATTACTCCAGCTGGGGAACAGCGCCGGGCCGGAAGAGCCAAGGACACAGCATCATAGCCATAGCCGCGCCCCGTCGTAGCGATTGGTCCGCTCCGACGTCAGCTGTTCGTTTGGCGTGTGAGCGGGAGGTTAAAAGGAGCAGATTGGCGTGTTCTTTATTACTTCTACCCGACCGACTTTTACGGTAGGAAATTGAAGGCCCGACCCGAGGTGGGTAATTTACCTACCCGAAAATTACCGTTTTTCGGGTACCGCACATCTAAGATCAATCATAAATGATGACGTACATACCTTAGTTTGATGTTTTTTGACAGAACATGGGGATGGCCTAAACACATTAATAGCGAAACTTTAACATTCGAAGTTCAAAAAAATATGGTCGCCAGGGGTTAAAATTGGGGCAATAGGCATAGGCCAAGGACGATTTTACTCATGTGGGTAAATAGTAGGTGGGCCAATTTTTTTTTTTTTTTTCAGTCGTAATACGCAGAAAAAGTTGCGACTTGGGGAGACTAAAAAAGGGAAAAATAAAAGAAAATCGTTACATCTTCCGGTCGCGCATCTCGCTCTAAAAGTTTGCGAAATTTGAAAAAAGTCACAGTTGTACGGATAAATTTTGAACATTTTAAATTATCTAGCCTCTTTCCGAATGTAATAGCTTCAAATTCGTATGTATTAGAACCACAGAAAATAAAGTTTAAATATTATTTAAATCCATCAAACATCTTCCCGGTCGCGCATTCGCCTTCAAAGTTAATGAAAAAACAACAAATAAATCAAAAAAAAAAACAAAAAAAAAATGATTACATTTTTTTAATTTAATGGTGATTAACAATATAACATATTCAACTCAAAAATCAGCTTTGACGATATGTTTCATTCCTGCTCCCCTTAAATCACTTCTTAAATAAATTAAAAGGAAATTAATTAATTATAAGGTTGTGGATATTGATTTCAAAGTGATGATAAAATAAAAAGAATGGTTGAATTAAATTACTTGAAAAGGTTTACTGTATTATTCAAAACACAAATAACATAAACGATTTACATACAAAGACTACTTTCAATTGGCCAATGATTTAGTCGTAATTAAATATGGTACCTCGTTTTACAATGATGTGGTCTTGATGAAGCTGTTAACTGTCTGCTGATTGATCCCCCACATATACCAAAAATTTGAAAGAAAAAAAACGGCAGCCAAACTCTTTCTTCTTCTTCTTCTTCTCTGCTTTCTCCCTAGTTTCGCATTGAAAAGAAGTAAGATCATTTCGCCTGTTGACGAGCGCCAAGCCAACCATTTTCGTGGTAAAAAAAGTCAAAATTTTTAAACTCAAAATCATAAAAAAAAATTGCTTGGACATTGAATTTGGTTCATTACAAGAACTCTACAAAGTCAATGGCCAAGCAATTTTTTTAATGATTTTGAGTTTAAAATTTACTATTAGGCCTACTTACATTCCCAACCATCGGTTCTCTTTCAAATATCGATCGTTGGTTCGCTGTTATCTCTAGTCCATGGATGGAGGCAGAGCTACCTGGACCAGACAAGAACATGAAATCTTAATGTTCTTTGCTGTCGCACAAACAAATAATATAATGTTGGCCGATGGCCCTCCGCGCATGTGGTGAACTGGATCTTTTCATGGTCCAACTGCCTGTTACAGTCCAAGGTCATTCATACCAGGTCTGCCTTATTTGGGCTTCTCAACCTCTCTTGGTTGACGGAAGTCTACGAGTCTAAGGCTGCAATCACCACTTTCAAGCAGCAGCCCCTTGATAGAGCGCAGTCACTTTTCGTATTTAGGAAGAGATTTAGAATCAGATTAATGTTTTCAACAGGAGGGGGAGAAGGGAACATGGGTTTAAATGTGAAGTGATCCTTGTGTACCGACCTTCGAGACTACAAAATGTATTAGAAGTTTAAGTTAAGTTTTAACTGAATCAAGCTGTCTTTTTACTTGTCTAATATGCAGTCAGTGTAGGTAAGATTAATGCATATCACAACAAGGCTAATGTTGGGGCAACTCGGTACAGTACATACTTTGGACTCTTTCGTTTAATTTATATGTGAAATTTCAATGATAACCAGCTTGAGCAAATTCTGAGATAAGATATGAACAACTCTACCAGTGCTGTATGATTTATGAGGGTTAGATGTCTAGAACAAAACATTGTAGTCAACAACTTTGATGGTAATTAATTGTTTCAATATATTTATTATCAATTTGGGGCAATACAATGTTAACAGATCAATTGACAAGTTACAAAGTATCCTATAAAAAATACAACACAAGAATATATTGAAGAAAATACATAAAATGTAAAGCCTAGTAACATTAATAACAGGACATTCAATAAATTCCCAAAATGAACATACAGTAATTACATGATGTATAGTATAGTATTATACACAAAAGTAATAAATAAGTACATAGTTCTTAAATCCATTACAATTTTTTATTTGTGTATTTACTTATTAATTAGAGAATTTCTGTTTACCCAGTGTTGCAACTTAGTTTTTGTTACCTTGCCTGTTCTTATAGAAAGACTATCAAAACCAACAGGGGTACTGACATATTGTCAAGCTATTCATGACAATAAGGTACAGAAAACCTTACATTTTTGGACATGTTACTGCTAGTAGTTTCCTCATAGTTCTTCAGCGCTATTCTAGCAGAATGACACGCCTACTTTAAATTTGTTCGGAGGGTTCTTAGAAAACTCACAAGTCACAAACACAACAGTTTTACTGAATAAAACAAAAGCAAAACAAAATAATAGACATTGGATTCACCCTCACAGAAAGCATCACTCCTTAACCTATTTAGGATACGAGTTTTAGGAAACGCTCGGCTGACTACCATAGTTCTTTGAAACTTTGCACAGTTGTCACAAAAGTGGAATTGATGGGCTCTACAGTCACAATTTCTAAAACAATATTTTCAAATAAAAAAATTAATAGATTTTTTTTACGAATTTGGATTGATTAAAAAGTCGAAAATAAACCATTCCAGTGATTTTTTTCTGGACGATTAACAAAATATATTGATTATCTACAACTTCTTTAGGGCTGTCCATGAGTTTATTTTTGGTAACTATGTAGGCCTACAGTTTCATATACGTCTTGTGCTTCCTGGCTAAACGAATAGATAGCCAACAATCAATATGCATCCTATTCCATCTTTAAGTATAATTAGTAAGGGAACAAGCTCACATTCTTGACAGAATATTTTTTTTTTTTAATCAAAATTGAATTAGACAAACTATTACATTTAAAAAAAAAATATATATAAATAAATTTTAATCTTTGTTTTATAGTACGAGACTATGATGTGTTAGCGATTTGGCCAAGGTCGTTTAACCGGTTTCCACTCGAACACCGAAGTAAAGCAGCCTTCGAGCGTTGTCAAGGGTAGAGTGGGTGACCACTATGCCCTGAAACTCACGTATACCGCTGGTTAGAGCAGATGGAGGGCTCGAGAGCTAGTGTAACGACCTCGTTCTCCTCGACGTCTGCTTGGCAGTCTGGGTTAGTGGAGGAACCTATATGACTGTCAAGGTTACACCGTCCTTTCGGATGGGACATTAAGCTGTTGGTCGCCCTTGGTACTTTTTGAAAGGAGAAGGCTACGTGCCAGTACAGGGTTTCCCCTCCTCCCTTTCATACTTCATTCTCATCTATCACCACTCATCGTCTCGAATAGCCAAAGTGCATTAATATGAGACGTTAAGCAATATCCAATCAATCAATCAATGATGGTACTAGACAGAAAATTCAAATACAATATATACATACTAGTACTTGCAAATTCAATTTGCCAAGCCTTGTACAGATGCAGTTATGGGTTGAGGTGATTGTATTCATTTACTACCTTATACTTGTGCAAATGTAGAAAGGTATACATAAACAAGGCCCTTCTTTAAAAATCTATAGGTTTTTGAGTATATTATAAGGATTAAATGTATTTTTACTTTTTAGTTTTTTACTAAGTTTTGAATGTGTGGGAGTTACTACACAAAAGTTAACAAACCAGTGGTACAGTATTTCTGGAAAAATATCCTATGCATGTCGTTTGACAATGGCATGTTGTTTTTCATTGGCAAAGTTATAATAAATTCCCCTCTGAAAATGAATAGACAGCAAACCAGAAGTGCCTAATAAATAATGATATTTATAGGCTATTAAGGAGAACTAGTTTGCATCAGTTGAAACTAGGGCTGTGCGAATCCGAATCCGAATCCACTTGGATTCGGTTTCAGATTCCAGTCAATTTTAGCAGATTTGAGTTTTCTTAGTATTCGAAAATAGGAATTTTCCGCCGTTTTCCCGCGTGTATCAGCCGCAAATTAGGTCACGAAATTTTAAATAAAGCTTTTTTTTAGTTTTGGTGGAGGTAGGGAGTCAGAATTAAATTAATCCTGGGCTCCTGGTTGGTACATAATATGGTGGAGGTGTCGGGTCAAAAAGCGCAATTGTGAGATCGTGATAATCGTTTGTACGCGAGTAAGCTCAAAATACTTCATATCAAAATATTAACATTACACAAAAAATGCATAATTTCGTAATTTTGGTGGAGGTGCCAGGTAGTCGAAATTAATCTGGTGGTAAAAAACTGTCCGAAACTTAGAAAACTGAAGGCTGAAATTGAGCTTAAAATTAAAACTGATTCTCACTCTCATGTACTTGTTTTTCTTTTAAATTAATCATAAATTGTTCTGGAATTTGTGATGGGCCCCTACTAATAATTTTGAACTATGCGATTTTTTTTTAGAGTTGTGTATTATCAAATTAATTTTTGGTAAATAACGAAAGATCGCGAATTTTTATTTTTAAAACGCAAATTTTCAAACTTAAAAACCATTTTTGCACATGAGCAATTTATAGATAAAAATAGATTTATGGTATTTAAAAAAATTTTGGGCCACCATGACCTCCCAATAAATTGTCAAACATGACATTTTTCGAGCTAGGTCCCATTGACAAAATTCTCCCATAAAAAATAACATGGGGACTATCTTTATGCCCCGTGACCTTGGAGGATTTTGATCCAAAAAGATATATATAGGCCATTATTGACGTACTCAACAGCCTTTTCTGTAAATTCTCTATATTTTGTTTTGTAATTTTGGCAAGTAGTTTGGTCAAAATATGCTGATTACCAAGATGGGGTGTGATTTTGGAATGTATATTTTTGCGTGTTTGAGGGTATATTTGGGCACAGTTTCATGACACAATGTAAAAAATGGACATTTTATATTGGTACTATGCTCTAGTATCTATGTGGACCTAAAAAGACGCAGGTTAAAGCGGATTTAAGAAATTTCCCAAAACACCAATTTTCGTAAATTTCTGGATAAAAAAAATGAAAAATTCGTGTTAAATTATTACAGTTACAAGATATAATTTTTAAAACTGTCATTTTAGTGTAGTATTGTGCTAGAGATCATGTAGTAAAAAATATTTTTTTGAGTTAATAGCCCCTTCAGGACAAACGACACACAAGTGACACATTATAGTGAAATAATTTGTGAATACGTAATATAATATTAGAAGTTACCACCAAGTTGTTTAAACTTAAGCAAGTGATGCCAAAGATGACAATATGAATCTACTGAGCAAACAAGTAATGAGATCCAAACTCAGTAAGGGTACGTAACAAGGTACTACGTACTCTCAGCAACTACCTAGCGTTGTAGCTTGTAAGTGCTCTCCGGCACTTACATTGTTGTTGTATTGTTGTGTAATCCCTCACTTATTCAAATTCCAAAAGTTTAAATTTGAAAATTACTGTATGTATAGGAAAACTAACATTCTGAAGATCATTCTGAAGGGACTTCATAATTATATGTAGAACGTAGTTTAAAATAAGCACTAGCAGAATGCAGAATTAACAAGAGTTTAAATCAATGAGGGTTTACTGGAGTGTAGCTGTAGTTATCGCTCATCCGCTAGTCACCGCATAGTTCTTCTCCGTCTTATCGGGTGTTGTGAAACTAGAAGAGTCAGCGGAAGACATGGATAGATCTGACGCCTTGGAAGTGCTTGGCAAAGAGTTTGCATTACTCATCGACGACAAGATACTCATACTCTCCATGTTGAAGCTCATCGGTGATAGGAACATGTTGCTGAGTTGTGTCGAGGAGAGCGGCATGTCTAGAAGTGCATAAAAATAACATGAATACACACTCACTACTAAGCACTTTCACAAAAATTATTGTAGATCAAATAGGGATGTGCGGGTAGTGGTTTTTGAACTCGGGTCGGGCTCGGGTCGGGTAATTGAAAGTACCCTCGGGCTCGGGTAATTGAAGTACCCTCGGGTCGGGCTCGGGTAGTGAAATTTTTTTTATTTGAGAATTCATTAAAAAAAAAAAAAAATCCTACAAAACAGTTTTGCATTGGTTGCAGGTAGCCACTCTGGGCTGTGTTGACACAAAGTACTTCCAAATCGGCGTCTTATGAACTTTTGCTTGAGTAGGCCTAAGCCTAGTACAGTGAAACCCTGCTATTATCGTTTTCCTGCATCAATCGTTTGTTATTCTCGGAAATAATATCGTAACAATCGTTTTCTAATATTTCCGATACGAAAACCCCAAGAAAAACCGATGCGATCGCGTATTTTTCTCTTCCGGCCGACGAAATCATGCGTTTGTACCAGCCATGCATCTGACGAAATCGCGCGTTTGCACCAGCCTTTCGGTCTGACTCCGCCCAACGCTCTGCTGCGCGCAACGATGCGCACTAGATCGGACTTCTAGATGAATTTGCAACTTTGTTCTAGGCCTGCCGCCTCGCCTCCTAGGCATTAGACGATGTTTATTAGCGTTGTTTCTTTTTCACCATTCGCCCACGTACGTAATATTCAACTTGCTTTATGCCGTTATTAGCGTTGAATAACCAGAACACGAGTAATGACGGTCAGTAGGGCCTATTACTCCAGCGGGAACAGCGCCGGCCAGAAGAGCCAAGGACACAGCATCATAGCATAGCCGCGCCCACGTCGTAGCGATTGGTCCGCTCCGACGTCAGCTGTTCGTTTGGCGTGTGAGCGGGAGGTTTAAAAGGAGCAGATTGGCGTGTTTCTTTATTACTTCTACCCGACCCGACTTTTTCGGGTAGGAATTGACGGCCCGACCCGAGGTTGGGTAATTTTACCTACCCGAAAATTACCCGTTTTTCGGGTACCCGCACATCCCTAAGATCAATCATAAAATGCTGACGTACATAGTTTGATGTTTTGGAACATTTTGACAGAACATGGGGATGGGATAACACATTTAATAGCCTGAACGTTTAACGTTCCGAAAGTTCCAAAAAATATGGTCGCCAGTTAAAATTGGGGCCAATAGGCATAGGCCAGGCCGATTTTTTAATCATGTGGGGTAAATAGTAGGGTGGGCCGAAAAAATTAATTTTTTTTTCAAGTCGTAATACCGCAGAAAAGTTGCGAATTGGGGAGACTAAAAAGGGGGAAAAATAAAAGAAATCGGTTTATATCTTCCGGTCGCGCATCTGCTCTAAAGTTTGCCGAAATTTGAAAAAAGTCACATTTTTACGATAATTTTGAACATTTTTAAATTAGCCTCTTTCCGAATGTAATAGCTCAAATTCTTATGTATTAGAACCACAGAAAATAACGTTTAAATATTATTTAAATCCATCAACATCTTCCGGTCGCGCATTGCCTTCAAAGTTAATGAAATTTTGAAAAAAAAATGTACAAATAAAGGAAGATCACAGTACAAGGGGAAAAAATACTAACAACTTACATGTTTTTGTTTTGTGTTTTCTTTATTGAATACAAGGTTAAATGATTAAAAACAAATTATTTCAGACCACTAAGTAATATTTGTAAAAAGTTTTTAAGTGAAGAACCGTAAGTCCAAGAAACTCATGTCAAACAATTGAACATTTCCGTTTTTACTCATTTTTAGCTGAAGGTACCTTGAAATCTGATTGATGGGCAAAGTTAGGCATGTTTGACCTCGACAGCAGAGTCGTTCTGATAAAACCATCCCTAGACTCAGCTCCACAAACTTTTCCTGAGGCTTCTGTCACAAGTTTGACACATCGTTCAACTGCCTGTGTGTGAACTGGGAATGTCTTAAATGACATATCCCAATTGGGGACTGAGCCACTTTGAATATGAGATTGTATCTCTTCGTCACTGATATCTTTTAATAATGGTGGAGAAGATAAATCACAGTCCATCCAATTAATTATTTCCGAGTAGTCTTGATCCTTGAAATTGAGTTTTGGCGGTATGAATGTTCTGATAGTTGTTCTCTTCTGATCTAACTGCCTCGCCTTTAGAATTCTTCGAAGTCCGAGCTCTCTTACGTGTTTTGTGTTTTCTGTGTCATGGCTAACATTAAATGTTCTGGATGAGCGTAAAAGTCATTTCGTTCGATCACAGGGTCGACAATATTACGTAAATCTTCAGGCAGGTACCTTGAAGATTGTATTGATTGGTACACAAGTTTTGGTCCCTCTGTAAAGTATTGACTTGTTTTAATACTAAACCACATTGGCATGTATGACTTCAAAATAAATACAACTATTTCTTGAAGTGCAGGTGTAGGACTTTCTTCACTTAAGTACAATCTGAGAGTTCGATTTGCTGTTGTCAACCACCTCGAGTGTGACAAGGGACCAGGATCTCGTACAGCCAAATCCTCTTTACAGTTTCCCGACTTTATTGCCATCGAAAATATCAAGTAGCTATTGCTGATCCTTACTTAGTATACTTCTGTCTATTGTGGGGATCTGGCAGTCAATACTCTTGAAGCCAATCAATGGACGTTTTTCACAGCCACTTAGCTTTTCGCCGATTGGCCCTCTCAAAGATTTTGGACCCGTTGATTTACCATCTAGGTATTGAAACAGATGCCGGAATGGCAGTTCATTGAAATAGAGAAGGCAAACTGCCCATTGTTTCATTTTTTCTTTCTTTCTTTTTTTCCTTTCCCTTTTTTCTTTTTCTTTTCTTTTCATTCCCCACCGCCTTTTTTTTTATATATTCGATTCATTCATAAATTGCATTTAATTGAGCGAGCGAAGCGAGCGTCTCCACTTGACTCTTATGGCTCGATGTCTGTTTTTTTTTTTTTTTTTTTTTTGTTACTGCTTCGATACAGGTCGCACCGTTTCTCTGATCGACCTGAAATTTTGCACACATGTACATACCACCTAGGCGGGTTGCTGTATAGTTTTGTGGCAAAATCGTTCAAAAAGTTAAAAAGTTATATTAAAGTTAATCGAAAGTTTTTTTTTCAAACTAAACGGCGACAAAATCTGAGGTGGCCAAATCATTTAGAATGTCCGTCCGATCACGGATATGCTATTTTTATATTGATCCGATAAGTAGTGTAGTCGGAAATTACATTATAACAAAGTCCCGTTACCATGGCAACGGAAAGTCGCTCAGCTTTTTTGGCTCATGATAGCGGTCGAACGGGGGCTCGGATCGAGTTGAAATTTTGACCATCCGCAAGTTTCGTTCCCGATTGAATGCCATTAGTTTTGTGGCAAATCGTTCAAAAAGTTATAAAGTTACATATAACGTTAATCTAAATTTTATTTTTTTAAAACTAAACTGCGACAAAATATGAGTTTGTAGCCAAATCATTTATAATTTGAGTCCGGTCACGAATATGTTAATTTTATTTTGATCCGATAAGTAGTGTAGATCAAAAATTTACATTTTAACAAAAGTAACGTTACCATGGCAACGAAAAGTCGCACAAGAATTCTGGTCACTATGTACTGCCACCTAGAAGTAATCAAGAGTTAAAATAGTTTTCCCAAAGAAATGATGTCAAGGTCCTCTAGATGGCGGTGGATTTTATCCATTCTCTCCTATTTTACCAATTTTCAGGTAAACGGTCAAAAACCTTTTAAAGACTTAATTGGTATGTAACATTATGGGAATGTCGTACTAGGGTCGGTGTTGCACGTACCGGTGCTCGCTCAACAACGCGTCCAACTGAGCGTTTTCCTAGTATCCTTTTTATTTGTTACCCTACCAAATTTGTTGAGTTTTAAATTTTAACGCATTGTTGTAATATTACTAGTATTTCAAATATTTACTTAGATGTAGTTAATTGTTGTGTCTGCATCTAAGTTAAGTTAAGTCACAAAGTTACACACAAATGTCATAACACAGACCCAACATAGAAATAAATGCAAATACCAAAATAATTACTGGATGAGCGAACAAAACACACATCAAACACGAGGACTACGTGCAGACTTACTGGCTGACTTGACTGTCTGGCGCGGCGGGGTGGCGTGAGTGGGAGGTGGGCGGAGCGTCGCGGTTATTGACCCGAGCGAGTTACGGCACGTGCAAGAATTTGTATTTGACATTGAGATTTGACAGCTAATGCGCGACCGGAAGACCAAAGCCGATTTGAATCATTTTTTTTCTAAATCATTATCGGTTCGAGTAAGAGTCGACTCTAGCTATTACATTTAAATATTGACAAGTTAAGTAGCATAAAAATTAAAAAATAATCGTAAAAATGGCAATTTTTTACAATTTGGCAAATTTTACAGCACATGCACGACCGGAAGATGTTGATGGATTTAAATAATATTTAAACATTATTTTCTGTGGTTCTAATACATGAGAATTTGAGCTATTACATTCGGGAAAAGGCTAATTTGAAAATGTTAAAAATTCCCGTAAAAATGTGAATTTTTCCAAATTTCGGAAAACTTTAGAGCACATGCGCGACCGGAAGATATAAACTGAATTTTTTGTTTTCCCCCCCTTTTTAGTCTACCCAATTCGCAACTTTTCCGTGGTATTACGACGTGAAAAAAAAATATTGAATTTTTTCGTCCCACCATAGTAAATACCGTATTGTTCCGAATATAGCGCGATGTTTTTTTCCGAAAATACAATCTCAAAAACAGCACTCGCGTTATTTCCGCGCGCTTGCATTTGAAATAGCGCCTGAACATAGGCCACGCCTCTATACAACTTCCGCGCATCGTCTGCTGCGCTTCGCCCCGCCCACCCACTCGATGCCACTGAACTCGGCCGAACCTTGGGCGAAACTGTCTGCTAGTCGTCAGCTGGTCGTCAGAATCCTTGGCCGTGATCACATCGTGACCTAGCTTGACCTACATAGATTTTGTTCGTGGGGTTGTCTACGTAACGTAATAATGAGTGATGAAGAAGGAAAAGATGAAATGGCTCAAGATGAACAAATGAAGACTGCTGATCGCGTGGAAAAGATAGGTTCCTCTGCCTTACAAATCAGCAAGGGATTGCGAAGCAGCTAGGCCTACGACGTAAACATTGAAGACCAGGAATCAGACTGGTGAACTTTGGACTGTGGTTGACATATGTGAGCTTGTGCTTGGCCCTACCCTGTTAAAAACCATAGGCCTAGGCCCTAACATTGTTCAAAATGTTTTGTTGTAAGTGTTTCATGTACATTTTAATTTTCTTTGATTTTTTCTTTTTTCTTGAAATGATTCTGAAAAATTGGGGGTCGTGTTATATTCGAGGTCGTGCTATATTCGGAACAATACGGTAGTAGTGATGACATTGGGTACTCGATTCCTACCCGACTCCTTTTGTAGTCCACTGAGTCGATTCCTTTGAAAGTGGGTTGCTATGTCAGATATTGGTGGTCTGTTTGAAGATGGACTTAAACATTGCTCGTAGTGTTGGGTTGCTGTTGTGTTGCATAGCTGGTGCTTAACTCCCTCCCTCCACCGACCCCTCACCCTCGCACCTTCTCTCTCTCTCTCTCTCTCACCAAGTCCCAACCTACTCAACTAACTGCCAGAGGCAATTACCATATTCTGCCAAATATAGGCCGACCCCCGAACTTTGGTCGTTGAAATTTAAAAAAAGGAATATTTAAAGAAATATTTTTATGTACGCGCTGTTATTCCTGCGGTCTATTTCCGCAGAGCTTGTGCCAAAGTCGTTTTTCCCGCGGCCTATTTACGCGGAGCCCGTGATGACGTAGTGCTATCTCTACGCTGACCGGTTCTTAGCTCCCAGTCATCTGTTCGGCATCACGCTTCACTCGTCAGTAGGCCTGGAGATAGTGTCACGTCACGCCTACTACTCTTCCCTTCCCCGCAAGCGCTGGGCTGGTCAGCGACAGCCGGCAGGCACTCTTTCTCTTTCTCTCATTCTCTCGCGTATTTGCTCTCGCCTCACTCGCTCAGTCGGCGCTTAGAGCTCGAACAGGCCGTAGTGTTCGGGCAGAATATTTAAACATGGAAATCATAATATTATGAAGTTGATATGCACGGGAATTGAGTACTTTGTAAAAAAAACGGTATTTAATTTTACGTGCAGTTTGTAAAATTGGGTTCGACTGTACTAACAAATGTCTAGGCCTAATCTTGACCTAAAACATACCGCTCTCGATCGGGACAAATGTAGTGACGTCAGCATTGCGCACGGAAGACCAGCATATCACGCACTGGTCTTGGCCAGGCCCGCAGAACTTAATGACGCACAGAGATATTGGTGATAACAATAACCAACTTAAAAAGTGCGATATCATATCGTATTGAAGCCTTACTCCTCTTAGGCCCTTTGGGTTAAGCCCTGAAATTGACCTTATGACCCTTCCCAACCTAAAGCTCGCTAACTCTCTCTGACTCCGCCCTCAGCTACTAGCTCTTAGCACGAGACCTTACTAGTGTGTGGAAATCTTCTCCTAGCAGAACAAATGCACATGGATACAAGACAGGTAGGGCGCTCAGCACCGCCTGGGACCAACCCAAGTGGGGTGGGTCACCAGCCTTACCGGGTGCGCTAGCGTTGTGCCCCGCTGATCACAGGTACAGGCTCCAGCAGGCACCGTCGGTCTATGTAGCTCGTACTTATAAATAGCCTGGCTGGCCACTAGACTGGCCAGCGGGTGACTGAGGGTCTTGTTACTTGATAAATGATTTGAAAGGGAGGTGGGGTGCTACCATGTACTAAATAATAGTGTTTGGACGTTATGGATATTTAATGGTTTGACGCAACATTTATGTAATACAAGAAAAGTTAAATTAAAAGAATGCTTTTATGTTTGGATCCAAAAGAAAAATACTTATGCAGTGAAGTTGACAGGGTAGTTATAAAGTACAATAATAAAACCTCAGCATTGCTGTCTACTTATCCCTAGATCTCCGTCGTTCCTTGCTTCCATTGTCTTCCCTTCTTGAGGTTTCTGGAGGTACGATGCGTTGGTCGCGCTCAGGACGATCCGGTCTTGCTGGGCGTCGTCGGGCGCCTAGCCGGCGACGTACCGGACGGCTCGACGTACTTCAGGCGTCGTCATCCTTACAGCCTCCTCTTCGTGCCGGTTTGGCACGGAAAGCCAGATGGCTGGTTACAGGTGTAAAAGGTACTCGACGTCCTCGTAGGAGGGATACTTAGCTGGTTACAGATCAGCAGTGGTATTTCTCATACCTCGTGGCTTTCGCAGATTATCGGCACTTTACTGTGCACCCTAGTGTTCGGCACCGCAAGGCAGTCGCAATGACTGAACTGTATACTTTATGCATTTAGCTGCCGCTCTCGGGTTAACTTAGTGATATTTAGAATAGCCTTGGTTTCGCGCAGTCGTCATATTGTCCGACTGTTATTTGTGGGTTACCATAAAATAATGGGTCTGCCCGAAAACACAAATCGAATTGATGGATAATGAGCAAAATACAACACTAAACAGCCACTTGCCCTCGCCAAGTTGCCATCCCCTTTAGATGTGGGGGCACTGCAAACTTCATGGCTCTCGTAGTCGTCGACGGCGTCGTCGAAACCCCCTCTTTTACGTAGCACGAGCAGACTCGACTTGCTCAGTTGGTGGGTTCGACACAAGTGCCCGAGTTTTCCTTCAGATTCCTCGTTTGCAAAAAGCAAACGCCAGCTTCGGCTTGGCTTCTGTTTCTCGCCAGCCCTACCTCTTCCGTTTTGTGAGGGTGGTGATTCGCCGGTTCCTGCCTAGCTCGCCTCGGGCTACCGGGTATGCCCTGGATAGGTCGCCCGAAAAACGCAGCTTCGACGTCACATCCGACGAGTCTTGAGATCTGCTAATTTATTCTTGAAGCCTCTTCGTCACTCTGCACCCCTAACAGCACGGGTACGAGTTTAACCCAGGACCTACTTCACAACTCGGCCGTCGTGTTTCCCCGAGCTGAAAACGTTGACTCCCAATGGTTGGCTTGGCACAGCCAAATAGCACTAGCCCATGGCTACAAATCAGTTGCCTGATTGTTATATTTCATCTGCTTATGAAATATAACTCTGAAGTTAACACTGGTGAAACACTGATTCGATCCTTGTATGCAAATCACCATATTTAGGCCACATTATGCAAATTTATATTTAAAAACAAAAAAACATCTGAGAGCCCAGGCCACTCAATGACCCCAGCAGGTCGTCAGGTCACAGTATCCTCGTCTCCTCGCAATATTGGGCAGCCCTACTGTTCACTGATTTAGCTTCTACAGTGTGTAACTAAAAACACTAATTCTACGTACCTCTAGCCATGTCCCTCAGGCTGGTCGAGGAATGAGACCCGGTGGAATCCCTGAGATTGCTATTCGAGCGGAGATCGTTGGCGTTGTTGGATTCCGAGGTTAGGCCCATCAGGGAAGAGGGTGAGGGGAACTTCCCGGTGGCGAAGAGTGCGTTGGCAATGTCCGAGCCAAGCATAAGGTTGTTGGCCTTGGTGGAGGAGGGGGTGGGGACCAGGAGGTTGACGCCCCGGTCTAGAGGGGAAGGGGCAGCGTTGGGGATGTCTGGGAGGTCGGAGTCCTGGGAGACCAGGTCCCGGATGAAACCCCACAGGATGCCGTCGCTCTGGTCACGGGGGAACTTGGAGCTCAGCGTATGCTGGAAACAGAGACACAAGTGTCATTCAATTGAGTCAAAATAATAATAAGTGAATTATGTTTTGTAACCAACGCTTTATGAAAGACATGATCTGACCAACTGATGGAGTAAAGACACATTTTTTGGTGAACAGGTTGTTCATGGGATCATCTCTCCTTCTTAAAGTCTCATGAAAATAGCACTAGCTGATGACATCCAACAGGCGGTGGGAGAAAATAGTGGACCGATTTTATTCTTCACTCCTTTTTTTCCAGACTCTCCCATACCACTTTCCTTGGCACACTATCATATGCTTTTACTATGTCTAAGAAGACCATACTCATTCTTCTTCCAAGCTCCCAACTCTTTTCCATGGCCTGTCTAAGTACGAATAGAGGATCTATTGTGGATCTTCTCCATCTAAATCCGTATTGTTTCTCATTCAACTTGTGGTCAACCTCTCGTCTTATTCTTCTGTCAAAAATCCTTTCGTAAATCTTCGCTGTGTGGCATAGTAAAGTGATCCCTCTGTAATTACTACATTTTTTTTGATCACCTTTCTTATAAATCGGCACAATAACTCTTTTCTCCAGTCATCCGGTATCTTCTTTTCTTTCCACACAACTCGAATAACTCTATACAGCCACTGCATGGTAACTGGGCTGCCTGTCTTTATCATCTCTGCCACCAATTCATCAACTCCTGCTGCCTTTCCATTCTTCATTCTTTTCAGTGCCATCTCCACTTCTTGCCAGGTTGGACCATTCTCTTCCACATCTTCCCTTCCTAACTACCAATTCTTCATCCCTGTCCCCTACTTCTGCTCCTGCATTTAACAATCGGTTGGAGTACTCTTTCCAGTTTTCCTTTATCTCATCTGGATCAGTAATGAGTCTCTCAGAGTTATCCGTTAGGTATCTTTGCCCCCCCCCTTTCTTTTCTCTTTGTCTTCACTATGCCATACAACATCTTCTTGTTTCCTTCTGCATCTTTTTCCAACTTCTTTGCAAACTTCTTCCAGTGGCCATTCTTTGTGATTCCCTCTTTGCATTTTTGTACAATTCTTTCTTCTCATCTGTTCTATCTTTCATGTACTCCCTCCATGTTCTATTTTTCACTTGTACTTTCTCCTTTACCTTATCATTCAACCAGCTTGTTACCATATCTTTTCTCACTCCACTCGTTCTCCCACAGGTCTTCTCTGTTGCCTGCACCAATGTTTTCTTAAATGCTCTCCATTTATATTTTTTTCAATTACCGTATTATGCCGAATATAGGCAAACCCTGAAAAGAGGCCGACGCCCTAACTTTGGTCATTAAAAATTTAAAAAAAGGAATATTTAACATAATATTTTTATTTTACGTGCAATTATTACTGCGGTCTATTTCCGCGGAGCTAGTGCCGATGCCGTTTTCCCCCGCGGCCTATTGACGCGGAGCCCATGATGACATAACGCGCTATCTCTACGCAGACCGGTTCTTATCGCCCAGTCATCTGTTCTGCATCACATTTCACTCATCAGTAGGCCTGAAGATAGCGTCGCGTGTTCCGTGCCTACCGTATTGTTGGCGCAGCGCCAGACAGAAGCAGTGAACTATAATAGGTATTTCCTTGTCATACAGTGCTGTAACTTGGTGTTTAAAATTGGCAAGTAAAAATGCTGATGCTCGCATATAGGTCGAGGTGGGATTTTGAGACCTAAAATAATGAAAAAAAGGTTGGCCTATATTCGGTAATGTCGTAAATAAATGTGTAAATATTCTATGTCGGTAATATACACTCAAGTGACAATATGGATAATTGAAGAAAGATGCGAATAGCATGCGATAGCAAAGGATGAAAGACAATTCGAAGAAATTTTAAAAATCAAGGTAGGAAGTGCATAAGCACACATTAATAATAATCTACAAAATAGCAACCATTGTAAGACATTTAATTGAGGAATTTTCTAGCTATAAACTTTTCTTCTCTTCATAATTAAATACATAAATAATGATTTCTGTTGCCAACATCTCATATAAATACACTAAATATAAGACGATGAGTAGATTACGATGAAAAACGATTAGATACAAAAAAGTAGAGATAGGCGGATTCCAGATTTGACCAATTCCGACTCCGAATCTTAAATTATTGTGTGCGATTCCGATTCTTTAACGATTCTGATTCTTATATTAACAGAGCTTAAACATAGCCTGTAAATAAACACAATTATGTACTAGTGAAAAAGGTTTGCTACAAGAATAATGTAATGAATTATATTAGGGGTGTGCAAAGCTTCGAAATTATCAAATCCGAATCGAATCTTTTAGTATTTGAAACCGAAATCGTAAAAATTCAAAGTATTAAAAAGAATTTGAATCCGGCGCCAAACACCTGAGAAACTCGCAAATATACCGATAGCTCGATTTTATAGTTTGCAATCGATCAAGTGACAACATGGCCGCCGCGTTTGTAAAAAAAGAATTTTAGTTCACGTCTTATTGTTCAAGAAAATGCGATGTTTTTCCCGGACGTAGCATTTGAAAAACAACAGTGCGCTCTCCTCTCTCTCTCTTGGATGATGCTGGCAGGCTGCCTGCAGGCGTTGCACAACCGTACAGCGCAGCGTACTCTGTCTCTCTTACGCAAGCCCTAGCCGGCTGCCGGTTTGGAACACAGGCGGGCGACGTGTTTACATCAGTCTTGCTTTACATGGAGAGGCTTATGCATTACGTGAACGATGCCAATCTCCGAACTTGAACGTAATAAATATGAGACTATGAAAAGGCCAGCGGATAAAATAAATGTTATGTTTGGGCCTACTAATGTGCTCTTAAATGACAGCAAGAAGTTAACTCGCAATGTTTTTTTGAAAAGTAGAACAATGCCAAAAGATAAGATAGGCCTACCGCGCGAGATAAATACATCGCGCTCAGAAAAGGCTGGACGTTGTTGATTGGCTGAAGATGTCACGCAGTCTCGAAAAAGTGGTAAAAACAATGAAAAACAGCACGGGAGCATGAAATTATGGCATTGTGTTGTTATTGTGTTGTGTGTGAGATAAACCAATTTTGGATTCGAATAAGCGAATCTTTTTGCTTGGGATTCAAGATCCGGATTCAAAATAAAAAATTGGATTTGCACACTCCTAAATTATATTTACAATTAATTCAGTCCTTAAAATACAGTACAAATATGTGAGTGTATTTATCTTCACTCCGCCTGCCTAGCCACAGTTGACCGCCTACCATCGTCCGGGTAGCTCGCTATCTCTCTCTTTGTGGTGGCCCACCAATGGTGGGCGTATGCCAGCGGGAGTACGTACGTCGTGCGACCTTGTCGATCTTTTCAACAGGAATCAGAATCGCTTAAATGGCCTACAAATATGGGAATCGTGATTCTAACAATTCTTAGAGAATCGGTGGAATCGCCAGAATCGGTTTTGAAATCGTCCCATCCCTACATAGAAGTTAAGGGTATGTGTCTAACTGCAGAGACAAGTTTTCTCACCGTTCCCGCTGGTGCTGCGATTTTAAATTGAGGTGTCTATCTGTTAGTTACAGTATGAACTAAATCTAGTTCACGATATCTGTGTAAGATAGCGTTGTTTTGCGCATGCGCTCTCCATTCATTTGTCGGCGGGTGATTCGAATACAGTGATTCTATTGGTTGTATTGAAGAATCAGTCTGAAGTTCCCCCCCCCCCCCCAAAGCCTCAATCAACCCGAGCACACAAACAGCTTGGTCGCCTGACCAACCTTTCTATAAACCCTCAGGTATAAGATACCTCAAGTGCACCCATTGTGCAAAAGATAAATACCATCTCGAAACTAAAAGCAGGGTTGATAAGTTTTGTCTCAATTTTAACAAATTCATTGTCTTATTTAAATTTTTCTAAGCATTTTTGTTTTTTTGTAAGTGTTTGTGTTAATTTTTAAGGAAATATTCAAATTAAATCATATCAAATAGTTATGTTATTTGTTCTTCAATCCCTCTCAAAATTGAGGTACAAGTTCGATTCAAAAACATTGTAGGCCTAGTTATGACTTGATAAATTGATATATCCTAATCCCCAAATGTTGAAAATTACGCAATTTAACTATCACTTAAAAGAGTTCCCATATATGTATTGTCATTTCATCTTGGAATGTAAATTGAAAACCTTGGTGAGGGTCATAAAATCTCTCAATTGTATTTGCTATGGGCACCTCAACCCTTTCAAGACAAATTCCTTTTGAATGGTTGGGCTGGAGCATTTTCGGTCTGTATAAATTATGGTATTGTGCAAAACTTAAACAATATAACTATATTATTTCAATCATATCACTTAAATGATAAGTCGAGTCAAAATTGGACTACACACATTGTCTAGCTTGCATTTTTCCGGTTATTTTAGTTTTTTGTGTGGCGATTGTAGCTTTAGTTTCAAATAAATGTGTTTATATACTATTTGATGAATTACAAAATCGTAATTAATTATTAACTTGATATAATTATTGTACCGTTTTTCTATACGAATTGTAGCCCTACCCTTAAAATTTTTATAAGCCACTGCAGAACCCATTGGTTGATTTCAGATTGGTGTTGTTACCCATGGTCCTGCGTTCCTCGTTCGAATCCAGGATGTTCCTGCAAATCCTTGATTTAACTGTTATCAATGAATATAAACTATAAAGGCATACAATAATTATATTTGTCCTCTTGTAAATAAGTTTTTATAAACTGAATATAAAAGTTAAATTAATAAATAATAATAGTTAACACTATAATATTGTGTTTTTATACTTCAGAATTAGTATGTTCAAGCATGTTCTCCTATTTCATGAAATATTTTCCATCAATAGTGTCACGATTCCATTATTGCATTACGATATAAAACTCTTCAACTTTGTCAGTATCAGGCGGATGTTGCACGGGATGTAGTAAACAAAAAATGTTTCAGTTTTTCAGTAGATTTGTCTGTGGATTCTCAATCTTTCTCTAATCTCTCGTACAATGACAGTTGGCAATCAGGATGTGTGCGTATTTCTACGCGCTTTGGCGCGTTCTAATTTGTGCAAGCCTAGAGTGTTGGGGCCGTGGAAGGGGAAACCTTGACCTTGAGGTTTCATTCATTGGAGATAGTGTTATTTTACTTTGATGCTGTCTTTTCAGTAGTTTGAGGGGTTCCGGGAGGAGAGGGGTCGATTTGAGACCGACCCGCTATTATGTCTTCTTTGTAATGTGCGTACAGCGAGTTGTTTTGTTTTCATGCGTTATTAAAAGCTTGGCAGATTGCATACTGAACAACAATGTACGCTAAGTAATCTGCGAATGCAACTCGCAAGCAACAAGTTTTCACTTGTCAAAGGGTTGCAAGCAAGTGTGGGATCTGGTTTCATTGTGGGTCCGGTCACCCGGTTTCGATTCCCTGCTGCAAATACCTCATAATAACAACTTATTTAAATTGTGTAGAGTAGAGTATTTGTTAGCCATTAGACACGTACAGTACATCGTACACATAGGCATGAATTGATTTGACCACAAGAATAAAGACGGGCAATGACGATAAGAGATTCTATTGTATGTATGTACCTCCAGTGAAATGCACTACGGCTTGATCTGAGACAGCACACAAGATGTTTTTGTTTTCTCTCAATAATTGATTGCAATTATTGCTAGTTTAACGGGTGCGATTGAATTAGGCATATCATTTTAGTGCATTTCATAAAACTACCTACCTCACACTTTTTGGGGGGATTTGGAGGGGGTTGGGGGGTACGGCACAATGAGTAATTAGCAGGGCGGGGCTGGGACTGGGAGAAATGGTGACTGTATGTGATGTTTTTAAAGTTAACAACACCAAAACAAAGGCTTGTTCGAAAGAGTCCACCAAAGAAGTATCTATTCAGGGAGGGAATAGGGTAATTATTGTTGTTGTTGACATACTTATTGAAGGTGTGTTTGTGACTAAGTGCGACATTGTGAAGGGCATAAAAGGCCTAAAATTGATTAACAGTTTGGTTTTGTTTATGGTATACTGATAGCACATTTGTGTGCTGATAATTTGGATCGTTTTATAACAGCTGAAATCACTATTATATTATATTTGCTTTTATTATCGGTTGATTGCTATCATTTACATAATTTTACTGTTGTATTTTTTTCTGTTTCTCTTCCACTTCCAATTACTATAACCACAAATAGTATATTCCATTTCAGTAATAATTAATTACATTGATACTACAATTTGTGTAGTCACCATACGGGTGCACTATTACTGTCAGTGTACATATTTTGTTTTCATTGTCTAATACACACATATTAGCAGTTAATTTATGTTTTTGTATTGTGTTTATTACCACCATCCCCAACATCATACAAACTGGGACGAACGCCAAGTGGCTTGTCACTAATAACTAATCCACAATCGCGAAGTCGTTTGATGAGCCTCACGAGTATTTCAGTTTCTTGCCTGCAGAATATTCAATGGAAAGGATTTGCTTGTTGGCGACTCTGTGGTAAATGTATTATTCTCAACCCTAAGAACCCTTCCTTTCAATCGGACTTGGAGAGGCCCAGCCCCATTCCTAACGATCACGTGGCCGTGGGGTCTCAGCGAGCGAGCTGACTACGGAGTTACAAACTAATCCACAGCGCTAGGAGACGATGTCAAGTAGTGAGATAATATTATTATTTTAATTTTTTACTGTTTCATTTGAACGAATTATTCCCTGAAAAGTTGGCCGCGCTCAACATATAAGTTCAATATAACTGTGGAAAAAACTCCGGGTGATTGTATTAAAACCACAGGACGATAGTCGTAAAACAATTGTTTGTACATAACACATTGGTGATTTATTTTACCACTAGAATCAAAACTTTCAAAGATACAAAAATAATGTTGTGACTACATAGTTAATAGATATTAAATTATCTAGGGGATGAACTATTTCAATCACATACACATGACGTCTAGTGGGCTATAAAAATGTGAAAGTGCACAAATCCAAGCCACTTATTTTGCGTGGACTCACACCCTTAAATTACACAAACTCATAATATTTTTTTCATTTGCAAATCTAACTGAATTGCACAGTGAATTCTCAGTGTAAATGAAATTCTTAACTAACCAAGCTCTGATTTGAACTTTCCTTTCTTTAAAAATAAATATTTTCGACTATTTTTGTAAAATTGCAAAAAAGAAAAAGCAAAATGTCAAATTTGTTTTTTAAAACAAAATTTGGGTTTTAATATCACCATTTCTCAGTCATTACATTTAATCATTAGGGATGAACACGATAATCAATATCGATTGAGAATCAATATTGGACAAAATTTCAGTAATTGATAATCAAAAGTCATTATCGATAATAGAAATAGTATCAATAATTGCCCGAAACACGTAATTCGTATGAGGCTTAGGCCTACTCGAGATTTATGTTTGGGAGCAAACTTAGCCGATAGCGGGAGGCAAAAACAAAGACAACATAGACAGGACGAGGCAGCGAGTGGCATGAGATTGTATTGTTGAATTTCATTTACCACATTTGAGATTCCATGTACGTATGTCAATTTTTTTTTTTAAATGGTAATATCTATATTATTGATGACATTACCATTTCGATAATGATAAAAGTATTAATGTGCATTCCTAGTTATCATATTTAATATTTATTAACAAAACATAAGGTTAGTTTTACCTTTAGTTTGTCCAGGTACGTCACACTGCCCTTGTACTTGTCAGAGAACTTTATGAAGTCGCTTCCTTTCTTGTAGAAATCCACACAGCGTTTCTATGCATAATAGAACAGGATACATTAAAACTTACATAAGTGCATGTGCGTGGGTATATTTCGTGCACTTTAGAAAAACTCAAATTTAAGTATTTTTTTCTTCATAAGAAGCAGTGGCAGATACCAAAGGCTCAATCTCAAAACCAATGAGTTGCAAGAGAGATGAGTTAATAAGTTAATTTGTGAACATCTAAAATAGTGACTGTAAGGATGAGTGAGGATTCCCATTATTCTGGCAAGGAGTAGATAGCTGAGTTTTTGGATGAGCGTAGCGAGCGAAGCAAAGATTCCATTTCACTACACTGAAGAAAAAAATCCGGAATGTTTTTTTCTTTCTTTCTTTTTGTATTTTTGGCTGTCTGTTAGCACGATTCCGGCTAAACCGATACTCCAATTGCGATGAAATTTTGTGGAGGCCTTCAAAATCTCTGAACTTAGAACTGCCACATTTTTTATTGCAATCGAAAAATTATTTCTCATGAAAATCGCAATTTTTCGATTTTTTTTAAATTTCTTTGACTTATATTATCACCTACATGCTTTATCCGATTGTAATGATTTTTTCACAGAACCTTAATTTTATGAATTAATATATTCGTGTGAAATTTGAGCGCAATCAAAAAATTATTTCTTATGAAAATCGCAATTTTACGCTTTTTTCGTTTTTAAACAATTACGCTCATCCAACAACGCGCCTGAAAAAGCGTTTGCAAAGCTTCCTAGTTATTTAATGGCAGGTTAATGACCATGTAATGAATGGTAAAAGTGTGATCTCTCCATAGAGATGACCAAAATATGATGCAATAAAATGCTATCCCAGCCAATAATTCCCCTTTTGCTTTCTTTAAAAAACAAACTTCTGCAAGACAAAATAAAACCAGTCTTTGGACGAATGTAACTTACCATCTCATTGAGCGAATCCTGCGAGAGGAACTGGTCTTGTACCACACTGTAGCTCATGAGCATGGACTTGCCGTACTCATGGGGCTTACTTTCGGGTGGAGGCATCACCCAGTAGCTGACAACCACAGATTCAAGGCTCGAGCTGTCTTGGTTGTACGGCGCTGAAACATGATACACAGCAGTTCACAGAACATGGGGAGTAGACTAACTGAACAAGTGTACAGTACTTAATAATTGATTTACCTGAAGAGTGTTCAATTGATTAGATTGGCTTTTTACTGGCATTTCACTCATTTGCACATGTCCACATTGACATAGCGTGTAAAATAAACCAGTGAATTAGCCTAAGGGCCGGTTTTTCAATCAGTTGTTAAAGAGTTCGTCAGCTAACAGACTGTTAAGCTTTACGAAGAGTTTTAATCAATGGTTGTGCAGTTTGCGTTTTTCAATGTGATTTTAAGTGTCCGTTAACTAACGAACTCTTCCAAAGCAGTGCACCACACACTCGGCCGTGGCGAGCCCGTTACCCGTTAGAAGTAAATGTCCTCAAAATAACAATTCTTACACAAATGCGCGGTCTAAGACTGTTTTAATAATTATTTTATTGTGGCACGCAACCATATTGACGATCAATACATATTTTACAATGTGTGTTTCTACTTCAGCTCATTGGGTATAAGTAGGCGGGTAGCGGGGCAAAATCCACATGGTCGGCATGGCGTCCTGGTAAGCATTTAGCCTACCGCACGGAGGGTTGGGGTTCGATCCCCGTTAGTTGAAACTTTTTTATAATTTCACACCCACATATTATTTTTGAAGGGTGTTATGGGAAATAAAAATGAGGTGATTTTGTTAGATCTTGGAAATTTGTTAATGTTGCACGCTTATACGTTTTGAACATTGCGGAGGCACACGATCGCATTTTGAATGTTCAATAAATAATTATTGTTGCAGAGTGAGTTCCAGTTTAAATAAAGTTTTTTATAGAAAATACCGGTACATAAACTTTATTCTAGTCTTCACTTGAAAACATTAAACAATTCAATTTGAACCATGTAAATGCACTTCAAATGTTTTAATTTTTCCATCAAGATTCTATTTAAGCCCTTGAAGGAAGCATGAGTCAATAGCATATTGACGTACTTGCAGAAAGCATCCTATAATATGCTTTAGCTAGTGGAATAGTGTCTAGGTCGCAATAAAAAGCCATTAAATCATCAACTCCTTTGTAATAAATCACTTGTGACATGTGTCATTGCTTATTACATAATGAATAAAAGTCCATTTACAATATTACCACTTAAAAACTGAATTCATTAATAATAACAAATTAAATAAATATATCAATATTTATAAATATTGTGTTCATATTTGCATGGAAGTATTTACGTAATACTTTTGGACAGGGCCGTAGCCAGGGTATAAAAATTACCCGGGTATGATTGGATAAAATACAATGGGGGGTCTGGGGGGGATGCCCCCCAGCCAATGCGGGTCCGGGGCGCACAGCCCCGGAATTTTTTTCGATCTTTAGAGTGTGATTGAAGTGTTTTAACGAGTTTTAGGCATGTTTTTTTTTATAAAATTTCGTTGCTGGTGACTAGTGAGATTGTTGTGAATTGTGATTGCAAACTTTTTAATTTTTATTACAATATTCTATGATTTTACATTGGATTTCTTCATTTGTACAAAGACATTTTAAACTTTCATTATTAATGAGTAATGACTCTAGAAAGTAGTCCAATGATGGCATATTAACTTATCGTCAAACTATTTTTTATATGACAATTGACACAATCATTCAATCAAATTATGTAGAGGATTCATTCTTCTAGAGTATACTCTATTCTATATAAATAATTGTTCACTTACAGTTACGAGTATGTCAATTAGCTTTCTGAAATGCTAGGACTATCCGCGTTGCAGAACGTTCAAGAAATCAGAAGTAAAATGTTGTAAAACGTCATTCTATTACAAAACTCGAAACAACGCCAAACACAATTCACACATTAGTAAACCAATCACTCGATCACTCACTGCACTGCTTTTACTCTTCTTCACTCGTTCAGAAGTCAGAACCACACTGAACCTGCATGAACGGAAAGACAGGGTTATGGGTTGTATTGTACTCGTAGAACACAAAAATGTTGCCATATCTCGTCACCAAATGGATTGACCATTTCTTGGAATTAGAGATGAAATCGTGTTTGGTGGCCACAAATCGTTTAGGCATGGATTATTGCATTGGTCAAACAGAGGTGGGTCAGGGGTCTATTATATCTACAAGAGACGTGTCGAAACAGACCACGTTGTAGGCACCACAGTCCCGTTTGCCCCCCCCCCCCCCCCCCACTAGGCTCACCCATCGCCGCCACCACCAACTCAAACCTTTGATGTTATTGTACATATTCGTCGGCGTGCGTAGCGAAAACAAATAAATCTTTGTGCATTTAATTTGTGGTTAATAACATGAACAGTAGTATTATCAATTCAAAATGGACTACTCCAGATTTTTTACCCGGGTATTTACCCGGGTTACCAGCCCTGGCTACGGCGGTGCTTTTGGATATGTCAATTTATAACAAGGTCTTTAATCAGTATGTTGCAGCCTTAACGGATTCATTTTCGGCCCGTAACTTTAACGATCTGTTAAGATGCTTTTATCAATTGATTAGTGCTAAGCAGCCATTGAAAAACACCGACTTCTGCTAATCAGCTGATTAAGCTTTACGAACTCTTTAACGACTGACTGAAAAATCGGCCCTAAAAACGGTCGCGAAAAATACCCAGACCTTAAAATTAGCTCAGGGTAATTTCTGAACCGGGTACCCGATGTCATCTCATCCCTAATATAGGAATTAATAACAAATAAAAATAATATACTGTATATCACATTTTTCTATGGTTTGGCATTGATGCATACTTTTTTTTAATGTTTCAACAAATTTATTGTCGTACATAGGTCTACATATGTAATTTACAACATATCAAATTGTACAAAAATAATATTACATACAAAAATAAATCTAACAAGTACATAATCAAAAACCCACAAAGCCTGAACATGGCTTAACTGTAGGGTACAACAGATGAACTATATAAGAAGGTGACAATACTGAGAACGGAACAGAGAACCAAAATAAAACAGAAAAAACAAGTACAGTAAGACCTCGATTATCCGAGGAGGATGGGACCGAGCTATGCTCGGTTAACGAAAAACTCGGATGATCCGGATCCGGTTTCTTGTTTAACCGCTCCTAGTATATGAAAGTGATATCTTAAGTGTAAAACTCGTGAAATACTGTACCATTAAAAGAACATAAATATATACAACATCTTAGTGATGACATCAGCCGCCGACTGCTTTGATGATATAATAAATGTGTGGTCTCGTTATCTTATCACATAACGTAAACTAAACAAAACAAACGCAGCCAGCGAGAGTCTTGGCCCGAAGCCAATTGACTTAGTTATAGTGAGATAGCAGTTCGTGGCGTGGGAGGAGGAAAGGGGGGGGTGACGGGTGAAGGTTATCTCCGGGTCTGTCAACTCTAGACTGGATGTCGCATTGCAAGTTCCATTCATCCACTTCTCCGTTATCTCCCGCGTCTGTCAACTCTAGACTGGATGTCGCATTGCAAGTTCCATTCATCCACTTCTCTGTTATCTCCCGCGTCTGTCAACTCTAGACTGGATGTCAGCATTGCAAGTTCCATTCATCCACTTCTCTATCATCACGTTCAGAAATTCTTTTCGATGGAGATAATTGTATTTTTTATAACAAAATGGAGCATTTATTTAGAGTTTTTATGCTGAAATTGAAGATTTTTTATAACGAAATGCACTTAACTACACTAGGTACTATTCTAAACTAAACTAATACATTACAAAAAGCATATCACGACTACTAGTTGGCTAGATCTAGTACGTTATTGCGTAATTATCACTGAGCTCTATATACTAACGTGGAGGGCACATACTATACTGTAACCTTGAAGCCTACATGGGCCTAAAGCAATGGGTTTAAAAGGCCTAACCCGATGGGCTTATTATCGACGTCCCTCGATTATATTGCGATTGCATTGCGATTGCAACCCTGTCTTAACCTCAAGATGGCGGTTTGTGACTAGCTTATTTTGAGGTTATGTTGACTAGTAGACCTACATCACAGTGGTCTATTATCAGGGTCACTCAGGGTGCCTAGGAATAGTGTTTACTGCAGTGTTACACTAAATAAACTGATAAACACAGGCCAGCAACACAGGTGAATGAATCTATTATGTTTAATTCTTTTGAATCTGCCGCTGATTTGGGACCTAAAAAAATGGCGGACGCAAACTTCCGCCAACTTCACATCTCAACATTTGCCAGGTATGCATAAGATCTGCACTTAAGTATGTAGAGCTCAGTGGTAATTAATAGCTAAATGTGGACAAATTTGACACTTTCTCACTAATGAAACATCACCATAGCAGGCTTTATTAAGGAACAACACATCTGGCCTGAGCTGAGCCAATCTTTGTTATGGTACCTACTAGGGGTGTGCAAACCTTGTTTTTTTTTTCGAACCGAACCTCGAACTGAACCTCAAAAAAAAATCAAAGCTCGAACCGAACCTAGGAGAATTTTTTAATTTTATCAAAAAAACATAATTTTTTACCTAATAAAACAAAGTAGAGAAACTTCAACCTTTAATTAAGCGAGCGTTTCCATTTGACTCTGCCGGAAAAATTAGTCACTGGTTTTGTTTTGTTTTTTTTTTTTGTTTGTTTGTATGTCTCGCCATAACGTTCGAACGGAGGCTCGGATCGAGTTGAAATTTTGACCATCCGCAAGCTTCGTTCTCGATTGAATGCCATTAGTTTTGTGGCAAAATCGTTCAAAATGTTAAAAAGTTACATTAAAGTTAATCGAAAGTTTTTTTTTCGAACTAAACGGGGACAAAATCTGAGATAGCCAAATCATTTAGAATGTCCGTCCGGTCACGAATATGTTAATTTTATTTTGATCCGATAAGTAGTGTAGATGGAAATTACATTAAGTATAACAAAAGTAACGTTGCCATGGCAACGAAAAGACGCGCGAAGTTTCTAATGCACTGCCACCTAGAAGTAATCAAAATACTTTCGAGGAAGCAGTCTATTATTTGTCACCAAAGAGTTTAAATAGTTTTCCCAAGGAGTCAAGGTCCTCTAGATGGCGGTGGATTTTATCCACAAAGTAAAGGTTTACACACGAGTTTACCCAAATACCTTGGCAATAATAAATAATATTGGAAACATGGCCCTGTGGACAGCGAACGTCGCAAATTTTAAAATTTAAAAAAATGTGCAATGTGGGTCTAGCTATAGCACGTGCTCGCTTATCAACGCGTCCAACTGAGCGTTTCCTAGTTATTATAATCTGTAGGCCTAGGCGTAGTACGTAGGCCTACTACATACCAAATAAAATTAATATAGATAAGCACATATCCAATAGAAAAGGGTATGTTTATTGTTTAATACATTCTTTCCTACAAGGTACAGTGATCTTTGCCTATGCCTCCTTTTTTTTGTAGAAATCATGTAAGAATGTTAGGTGTTCTATAGTGAGAGAACATCTCCTATGAGTAACAACATTCCCAGCTGCTGAGAAACAGTGTTCACTTGATACCTCAGCTGAGCGTTTCCTAGTTATTATAATCTGTAGCCTAGGCCTAGTACGTAGGCCTACTACATACCAAAAAAAAATTAATATAGATAAGCACATATCCAATAGAAAAGGGGGTGTGTTTATTGTTTAATACATTCTTTCTTACAAGGTACAGATGCCTCCTTTTTTTGTAGAAATCATGTAAGAATGTTAGGTGTTCTATAGTGAGAGAACATCTCCTATGAGTAACAACATTCCCAGCTGCTGAGAAACAGTGTTCACTTGATACCTCAGTGCTTGGTAGGGACAGAAACTTCCCTGACAGTTTTTTTTAAACTTGGATACATATGTCCATTGACAGACCACCATTCAAACGAATCGGAGGACTAGTCAATAACATTTAACTTTAAGTAACAAAACAAGTTATCTCATTTAAAAGTTCTTGTTTAAAGCTAGGGTTCAACGACATTTCCTTTGTTTTTAAAGCTTTCTTCTTTTCAAAGAATGACCAAAGATTGTGATTGGCTTGGGTAGAGGCGGGAGCGGCTGTAGATGTTGAAGCCTGGGCATCTGCTATCGTTTGGTCCCACGTGGTCTCGGGAATAGCAAATGAAGCCACACATGGGTCGTTACTCAAGTGTCGTTTTACAATGTCCGTTTCATGTTTCTAAAATAAAAAGGGGAAAATAAAATTTAGATTATTGTGGGTAGAGGGAGTATGGGACATCAGAATAGTGGGCTACTAAAAAGATAAGTTACAAATAAGAAAACATACTGTACCTCTAAAAGAGTATCCTTGAATCGAGGGTCCAGAAACATGGCAGAGCAGTAACATGTTATTCTTTAGACCCGGAAAACGCACAGCTACAACCCGTTGAAGTTGAACCTTCAGTCAGGATTGCCGGTCTCGACGGGATTCGAACCCGGGACCTCCCGAATCAGAGTCGAGCGCTTAGCGCCCGAGCCAACACTGTCGGTGTAAACATCTCTACTGTAGCCTGATACAATAGCCGGAGAATCTAGGGGGGGAAAATAAATTGATATTACTATAGGGCCTAAGAAAAATTAGGCAAGCTTGTCATAAGCCAGGTCTAGGACTTGTCAAGAAATAGAGTAGGCCGAGGCCTGACAGACTTACAATAATTAATGGGTTGATCTGCACATAATAAGCTTGGAGCTTGCTAATGATAAGGCTTATCTCAATGCGGGACCACCCACATGCAATTTTATATTGGTATTGCACAGCTCTAAACTAACTCACACTGGGCCTAAAACAACAGTGAGTATAGTAAAAAAGAAAAAAACATGACCTACCGTAATTAAGCAACCTGCAAGTTTCCATTCTGCATTCGTCAGGTTCTCAACATGGCAGGTTATGAGATCTGCCGATATAGGGCCACGTTGCTCTTCAAGGCGGCACAACATAAGATATTCAGAATTCCAGCGTGTGTCCACATCTTGTATAAGTTCGTGCATTGGGACCGACAATTGTTTTTGAAGTTCTTTGAGCTTGTTTCTGGCCAAGCTACTCCTTTTATAATGGCCTACTATGGCCCTTGCTTTTGTTAGCATGTCTTGCAAACCTAGTACAGCTGTTCTTACATCGTTGATGGCTAGCTGTAAGGAATGTGTGAAACAAGGGATCGTTCCCCAACCAGACATTGCAGCAGCATTGACTATATTACGTCCGTTGTCTGTTGTAATGAAAATTGTCATAGGGTTTTCATCGTTGGCCTCACATGGCATATCCGGATTCCATTCGTGTAGCATGGTTACTAGCTTTGCTAGAATTGCAGCTCCTACGGAATGATTAAAAAATAAAAATAGGTACAGAATTTATAGGCACCTATTAATATGATAAAGTAGGCTTAAATATATTTATTTATTAGTTACCGACCCGTACTGTACACTTACCAGTATGTTTCTCTGGGAACGGGCTTGTGTTTAGAGTAATGTTTATGTAGGCAAAGTTGTCCACAAAGTGCAAAGTTAGTGCAATGAAAGAGTCGCCTGTCCTGGATGTCCATAAGTTGGAGGTAAGTCCAATACAACAACCTTGCTGCTTCTTCAAACACGCTACTTTTTGTAATATAATTTCCCGACAGTCATCATAGACTTTCGGTATGCTAACAAACCTGCTGAAGGTGGTGGGTGCGGTGTGGCAACTCATACCTTGGGTCTAACTCTGACAAAAGGTCTTTAAACGCATCAGACTGTACAAAACTGTACGGCAGATACTCGCAAGAGATCATCTTCCAATATTATTATTAATTTTTTTAGCCTTGTCCGAGTTCGGTAAATAGCTTGCAGCCTTTTTGAATGAAGTCAAGAGGAATGTTTGTTTCAGTTGTGTGTGCGGAGATGCATTTGTAGGTTGGGCATTTCCATTTTTAACTCTTTTTGAAGCCGCTGAAGCATTTATAATTTTTTTGTCATCGAGATGAATCTCACTCATGTTTGTGGATGCGTGACAAGTGTCGAATAATTGTTGTTGTCGTACCTGTTGGCGCAGTTAGTAAACATTTGCAATGAATGCAAGTGGGTTTGTCATCAATTCGATTAAAATGACGAGCCAAGCCTAGTGGTTCCATCTGATTGCCAGGCCTAGGCCTAGGGATATTGGGTGGAAGTTCATGTGTAGGGCTAGAGCTCCGGCTAGGCCTAGGCCTACGGTTCCTGGCAGGGGCAAGGTTAGAATCGTGGTCGTTGTCAGAGTCATTTCTTACAGGGCCTATAGGCCTAGGCATCAATAGGGTTTGCCTTAATGGTTTAGGCCTACTAGGGCTAGAGCAATCACTGGTGCTTGGCTGTGACAAGTTGGGGTACGACCTAGGCCTAGAGCTAGGCCAAGGCGACTCACATATTTCCAAGTTGTCATCTTCTAACTCTTCTGCGGCAGGATTGATCACATACTCTTCACTTCTCCCATATCGGTTATCAACTGGGGTAGGCCATTAAATTCTCTTATAAACGGATTAAACTCATTAATAGTAGGCCTAGGCCTAGTCGCCGTCAGCTCAGTCGCACTTGCTGTCGAAGTTGACTGGACTTCTATTTCTTGCAAATTATCATCTTCCACTTCTACGGCAGACAGATTTACAAAATAACTGCGAAGGCTTGTCGTTTCAATACATTTGCGACGCTTCATTTTAGTTTATTATATATTATGCATCACGTTTATTAAACAAAAGCATACAATTTACGTCAAATCATTCATTGAAAACGTAAAATGAAATGGGCCTAGTCTAGTACATAATAATGCCGTCGGTTTGGCATTGGCATTTCGGCGTGCGATACATATCGAAATATTGATTTTATTCTCGAAAGTCGTCAGTTTAAACCAGTGTGAACAACATTCAAATTTTTATTATCAAATGGCGGGAGGTTCGAGTTCGGTTCGATTTTCGAACCGAATATTTCCGAACTTGAACCTTCATTAAGGTTCGAGTTCGGTTCGAAATTCGAACCGGTTCGCCCAGCCTTAGTACCTACAGCAAATGACTCCAACGCAAGGCGTGTAGCTCGCATCACTGTTACCCTTCATCTTGATCTGGTAGTCAAGCTGAGAGTCGATGTCTCGAAGAGTGGGGGTAGCGGCAGCGAAGGGGTGGGAGTGATACCACCCCACCAGGGTCAGGTGGCGCTGTTCTATGGCACGGTAGATGTCCGCCTCCACCATGGGAGCGAGTTCTCGGTCTGCGAGACGAGAGCGGCAAGGGAAGGCATGGGTGATGGCCAAGTCTGCGCACACAATAGTATAGTGAGTTAGATTAGAAACTTGCTAGCAAATATTTTACAACTAGGCTCTACTAGTGAAACGCAAGAATCTGTCTTACATGCCTATATGAAAAGTATTAGTTTCTCAATTAGAAATTTGAGTCCCAGACAATCTCAGAGTGTATTAACTAAAAGTCAGACGAGAACGGTCTCCTAGAATTAGAATACAACAAAAGTAGCCCTACTTGGTGTTCACATAGCTGCAGTCTCCACGTAGGCCTACTCTATTATACCAGTGTGATAATAGGGTAGTCTAGGGATGCAGAAGTAGGTATCCGAAAAGGTGACTGTATTATTGATCAAAAATATCGAACGATGTAAATGTAAATGTCGGTACCGGTAACAATTATGCAATTTTTTTTCTTTTGCTCTCGAGTAAACAAGACGTTGTGTCGTAACATCTCGTGCTTTTTTTATGATTTATTTTTTAGCCTCTGAGATCGTAGGCTTAAAAATTAAAATGACTAATTACCGGGTATAGAGGAGTAACCAAACTATTGAAATTTCACTTTTAGGTGCACAAATAATATAACAAGCTGATTTTTAACCAAACCTTCCTGAGGCCCTCACAAATGTGTGGTGCAAAATTATCCAAAATCACTTGAGCGGAAAAGGTCCCAAAAAATCATAATTGTGTAATAAATAATGGCAAAACATGGCTCGTTGGTCTTGTGGTTAGCATCTCTGCTTCCAATGCAGAAGGTCCAGGGTTCGATTCCCGCTCAAGTCAGAAGTTTTTTATCTTCTGATTTGAACTCAAGTCCATCAGTTCTTGTGTTAGGAATTTGTAAACGGTGACTTTGAAGCCGTCCTAGCAACGACCAACGACGCACATAATAAATTTAAAGTTGTTCTGAATCGGCCTTGTTGATTCTGGCGTTAATCCGCGGGTGTTTGCACTGTCCATACCAGTGATTGCTATACTTCCTATTATGTACTACTATTAAAAACATTGATCTTTGGTGGGTTATCGCTCACTCGTCGGTTGCGTCGGGGCCTGCAGGGTTGGCTTGGTTGGCTTGGTCGCTTTGGTTTACTTTTTTTAAATCAGTTACACTGAGTGGGTGGACTCTAAATACGAATTTATTTATTCATGTACAGTAAGACCTCGTTCATCCGAGCTCCGATTAACCGAGACTCCGTGTTATCCGAGCTGGTTTCAGGCGCGCTTTTTTTAAATTAGGTCAAAATGTTATATTCTTTACATCTGAATGTTATGCAGTATTACTACAATGACGTAAGAATTGCACAGCGCACGAGTTGCCGCCGCGACCTTGCTCGAAGACGGCGGACGAGAGAGAGAAGAGAGGAAGGGAGAGAGAGAGAGAGAAAAAATATGGCCTTGAAGACTTCATGATAGGCTGGCTATGATTATGAAGAAATGGACATTGCATCTGGTGACAATGACAGTGACTATGAAAATGCAATAGCCAACACAGAAGCATTTCTGAACGCGACGACGGAGAAGTGGATGAATGGAACTTGCAATGCGACATCCAGTCTAGAGCTGACAGACGCGCCCCCCCTCCCCACCCTCCTCCTCCTCCCACGCCACGAACTGCTAGCTCATCACAAGTCACACTTTAAGTCAATTAGCTTAGGGCCAAGACTCTCCCTGCATTTGTTTTGTTTACGTTATGAGATAAGATAACGAGACCACGCATTCATTCTATCAGCAAAGCTGTTGGCAGCCGATGTCATCACTAAGATGATGTTTAGGCCTATATTTATATATTCTTTTAATGGTATTTCACGAGTTTTACACTTAAGATATCACTTTCATATACTAGGGCCCTGCTAGGAGCAGTTAAACAAGAAAATCCGGATCATCCGAGTTTTTCGTTAACCAAGCATAGCACGGCCCCATCCACATTGGATGAACGAGGTCTTACTGTATTTTATCTCAATTTTTTTGGTACCTACATTAAACAATCTTCAGGTAGGGCCTACAAACATAATAGTAGGGGCTCAGATGTACAAAAAAGGGCCTTGGCTTAATTTGCGTGCCGAAATTATTTTTTTGGTTTTAAAATATGATGATGATGAAATATTTTAAAATATGGAACAGAGAAGTACCAAAGAAGTGCAAGGTTATCATCCACCAGACCTACTTTGTTCCAATACTGACATATGCAGCAGAGACTTGGAATATGACAGCAGTGGAGGAGAGTCTTGTGCAGGCTGTAGATATGAAGTTTTTGAGAAGCATTGTAGGTAAGACTAAATGGGACCGAATACGGAATGAGGATATCCGAGATCAAGTAGGCGTGAGGAATTTAATGGAGCGAATTGGAGAGAGAAGATTTAAGTGGTTCGGACATGTCAAGAGAATGGAAAAGATCAAGATTACCGAGAAGGATGATGGAATTGGAAATTCCAGGTAGGAGACCAAGGGGCAGACCACGACAACAATGGCAGAATAGTGTGAGAAAAGATGTAGAACAGCGGGGAGGAGAGTAGAATGTGGTGGAAGAAGAGGAGTGGTGGCAGGACAGAAGAAGATGGAGAGGCCTGTCTTCAATGCCGACCCAACGCAGAGTTGGACGTGGCAACAGATAATGATGAAACGGTTGGTATCATCGTACTTAAATTAATCTAGGTGTTCTTCAATTTTTTCCGACGCCATCTTGGAAAAATTGGCCGCCAATGTGTTTTTTAGATAATAGGTTGTAGTGCACGAACAAACAAAGGGAAAATAATGAAATAAGTTTTGACTTGTAGAAAAATTTATTTAAAAGCATGCAAAAAACATAGGGGGTGGAAAATATTTTTTTTTTTGGGGGGGGGGGTAAAAAGTAGGCTTTTATTGTCAGAGACCACGTGTTTTTAGTATTGTTATTAATTTGAATTAAAAACTTGTAATGGACCATATAGCCAGTCTTGGGGTCGCTACTTTTTAAAAGTAGCATGCTATCGCTAACGCTACATGCCCCGAAAAAGTAGCTTCGCTACTTTTTCGCTACTTTTTTTTAGATGTAGCGACGCTACATTCGCGCTACTTTTTTTTTTAGATGTAGCGACGCTACATTCGCGCTACTCACGAAATATAGCGCGCTACTTTTCCGCTACATGTTGCCGTTTAATCGAGGATCGTCGAGACCCCAAATTATCCCGTTTTTTAAGCCTTTTGACGTCGTGCCGCGATGATTTTTAACTCCATTTATATCCATTCGATCGTGAGCTATCATCAAAAGCACATAGTTTCGGTTTCCATTGTGATAGAAGGCGTTCTTTTAACGTTTAGGCTAGGCTGGGCCCTAGTCTAGGCCTAATGATCAACATTCATATTGCATTTCTTATTTTCAACAACGTGTTTTTCGCGGAATCACTGCAGAAGAATGCGACAAACAAGGTTCGGAATAGGCCTACTGGTGCCGTACAATAGCGATATAGCCTGGAATGTCCCAAGGGAGGAGGGATATATGACACTAATTACTTCATTTTAATATGCAATTCAGACGATTGGCGTAATTATTGAGCGGCTTATGCTCTAAATCAATAAAACGACTTCTAATTATCGTGGATACATCTTTGTTTACGACCCTGAAATAGCACTCAAGATGCACCACGCAATCTAATCACTGCAATATTTTGGTAAGGTAAAGTCGGCTCACACGATGTGAAAGATCGGCGATCGCTCGCATCCTTCGGACGACGCAGAGAGAGAGAGAGAGAGAGACCGAGGATCGCTGGGAGAGAGCGAGGGAGATGGTGTGGAAGTGAGACGAGATTACGGGCCGGTCTACACGGCGAGCACATGACGTGGCGCGGCGGGCGTTACAAGTTTTGTAGTGCCGACTTTTGACTTTACGTGGTACTGGGACTGCTGGCCCCGGAACTTAAAAAGTAGCGCAAATATCACGCTAACGCTACAAAAATTGTAGCATGCTACCGCTACAATATGCCCCCTTAATAAAGTAGCGCGCTACTGGCTCCGCTACACGTAAAAGTAGCATGCTTCATGTAGCGCGCTACTTGTAGCGCGCTTCTCCCCAAGACTGCATATAGCTAATAGCTTATGGCAATGTGTGTATTTCCAAGTACAAAAACATAAATTTCTCAACGGTAGTGGAAATAGTTTAGGATTTAGAGCTATTTGTATGTAGCAATGTGTAAGAAAATTGCTTTCCAACTGTATACGCGCGCCTCTCCAAAATGCCTGCGGGCTCAGATGTAGTCAATTTGATCCTGCCCCTCTATTTTCCCTCTATATATTTTCTAATTTTATTTATAGTCAAACAAACAAAATAATGTTTGGGTAACAGAAACCAAGATGTACTACATCCGTGATATACAAAAAAACAGTTCCTACAGGAACAGTTTGTAGACCGCGAATTTTTAAAGCTCTTGAAAGATGGAAGCCGGTTGAGTTTTCTGGAATATTATATAAACATATGGCGTATCCAATTTGACGTCCCTCATCTGAGCCTGGGATAGAGTTGGCACAGAGCATATGGCTCTGTTTCGTAAAGGGCGAGAAAAGATTACAGTTCCATATCGCAAACATCAGTTGGTGGGGAGTATAACTCCCTGAAACTATGCTCTATTGCTTTATCAGTCGTCGTCGGGGACCTCTCTTCTCTTCATCCTATTGACGAACTTCCCAACAACGACGATAATGACAACACGTACGATGACATAGACGAGGACGACCACGATGTGAGAATTAAGACGCTTAGTAGACGAGTTTGATTCCAAGTACGGGTGTGATAAAGCATCAACTTTGCAAGAACATATCACAACCCTTGAAAATTGTGTAACAAATCAACTCGCACTCGTCTTTTAGTACTCGCTCCTAGCGGGAAGGTACTTTCGGCGGGAAGGCAAAGGGGGTTTGGGGGGCGGAGCCCCCCAACAATAGCGCTGCAGACGAAAAATTTTGAGGTCAGGTTTTATTAAAGAGCGTTTGGTGCGTTTTAGGATAACATAGCAGGCTTAATTCAGTACTGAAAAACTTCAGTATTTAATATTATACCGTCAAAACTCGTAAACCACTTGCAGATAAGATAAGATAAGAACACTGATGGTACAAATCATATGCGCCGCATCAACAAAATGCCCAATGACTTATGTTCGCGATCGCGTCTTACAATAATGTGTCTGGCTGTTTACTCGACTCAAGTTTCCGCGACGTCTCATGTTGCAACGTCTTTCGATTCTTGAAACAATTTTCAAGAATAACCTTGAGTGACAGACTGACAGTGTTGCTTGCGCAATAGCCTTGCAAATGAAGGCCTGAACACTACCCGTGCTGCTCCTGTCTCCTCCCGTTGTATCTCACGCTAGTCATCGTACGGCTCGATCGAAAAACATCGCGTTCTTTGTTCTAAATAATGTACGTAAATGACAAGCGGCGAACACACGCAATCACAATAGCTTCGTCACGCTCAACACACACTCCGCGGCTCCTACGACTCACGGGAATCACCAAGCAGACTTGCAGTTGCCTGCATGATCGTACAGAAGCCCACACCTAGCGGCGCCATTCAGTAACTAGATCCGGGCGCTCGATTCAAATTCTCGCAAAAACGATATTTTGAAGCACGTCCATAAAAGTTACTCGCAAGAGCCAAATTGTCACTCGCAAAATGCGAGCGTGCGAGTGGGATTTTCAAGGGTTGACATATCAGCTCTCTGGGAAGACATCAGTTTGTATGTTCAACAATGTAGAAAAAGTTAAGGCAGGCATCCTCGAACACCTGGAAGACAATCCATTTTTAGTTGAGAAGCAACTTATTAACATAACTTCGTTAATGATTGTTCCTCAAGCGGCTTGCAATGATATTTTAGATAATAGAGATAGCAAGTTAGTATAAGTACGATGATTTTGTTGATGTATGTTTGGACACTGTCAAAAAGAGTATAGCCTAAGTTACTCACCTAAAGAACAATATGCAACAAGAAGATTAACTTTTAAGTTGGTAGTTCTGTGATTCTTTGTTAATTCCAAATGATACAAGTTCATTCATGTCAGTGCTAGAACAACGTTATGCATGAATTGTACAGTTGCCTGTTCCCGCAGTGTCAGACTGTAAGATATGCATTGTAGATGCTATGGCCTTAGTGCAATGTATCACGAAAGGTCCTGGAATGAATACTAGCAAGGACTTTGCCAATGAGTTTGTTCTTCGTATTAGGAGAATTCTTTCTTTTTACGTCGAGGGAAGAAAAATATTGTTTACATAACGCCATAACTTACCTAAGGATAATATTCTATCAAAACGTAGTGATGGTTGTACGTAATGAAATTCATTGTCAATAACGCAACAAATATAAACTCATTACTCTGAAGACATTACTATCTCACATTGAGAGTAAATCCCAACTTAGCCCTATACTGTGAACTTACGTAAAACACTTTGGAAGTCATTCAGAAAGGATAAAAACAAATCAATGTTGTTTCAGTAGATTATACCTTCAGTAACACTCCAGACTTGTTTAAACCGAATATTGAACGCCATACATACGAGGAAGCCGACAACTTAATTCCCCTTCACGTTCTAGATGCAATGGAGATATGCAGAAATTGTACCATTGAGTATTGACGTCATGTCGCCGGACACAGACGTATTCTTACTCTTAATATACCTCTGATCCAGGTATGATCTGCTGATAATGTTGACTTTTATTACTAGGCGTGGCAAACACAAAAGAATTATCAATTTGAATTTTGAATGATGAGTGCAATGTATTAGACAAGAAAAATGTAAGGGATTGGTCGGACTTCACTGTTTCCCTAGTGGAGATTGGGGTGGAAAATTTGTTAGGCTTTCAAAAAAGAAAATTGTATCTTGTATCTTGACTTGTCTACTGAATTTAAACGAGTAGTACGAGCTTTTGATAAGTTGGGAGAAGACGATTTTGATTACGACCAGGTATTGTGCGATATTGAAAGCTTTACACGCTAAATGTATGCCTCAAGTACTTTAATATCACCAAAGTCAAATACCTGCGCTGGGAGTTGTTTAGGACCAAGAAAATGGAAGGAGAGAAATTGCCGCTAACTTTAGGAGCATTATCATGCACCACATATCAGAAGAGCTAATGCCATGGCAAGAATAAGCAAGTGTTATCGTTCTTTTTACCCTAACTTTCTACCACTTACTGAGATCAATGGTTATTGCGGCCGATTGGTTTGTAAATTGGGCCCAAAGAATCTACGGTTCCCCCTGTGAAATGCCAATTCTCTGCCGGCTCCCAAGGCGATATTGGAAATAGTTAGGTGTGGATGCAAAGGCCAGTGTACGGGGAAAAGCTGTTTTTGCATGAAAAATGATCTAACTTGTATTTCTTTATGCAAATGCCACGATTGTCAAAACGTCAGGGATTATTGCATTCAAGTAGATACAGATGATGACGAAGACGATGTCAAAGTCCCGTTAGTGTGATGAGGGCCAATGATGTAGAAATTGGTGTGTCAAACTGCATATGTATGTATCAATACTTTTTTTAGGACTACATTTAAATATTTCTCATGAATGTAAATAGTCCTGTGGTACTACCCTAACGTGATGATTTTAAAAACTGCAGGAGGTCACCTCGCATATCGCGTTCATAAAGATAGGTGCTATTCCAAATCGCTTGAGTTTAAGACATGTGCACTCATACATTTAAAGAATTGTATTTAACATGTAAATATAAAAAAGTATATAAGCTCTCAACTATAATAAAGTATAGACCACGCCCATTTCGGATTTTTAAGAGAAATGAAAAAAAGATTGTTGTCAAGCAAATTACAAATTAAAAAATCGACAAATAAATAATATATATTTATTATTTACACATTAATATAGGCCTTTAAAGGTCTATCCTTTAGTGTAATATAATTATTCATTATGGTATATATGATGCAATATATGGTATATATTGGTATATGTTGATGCAGTTTAAAACAAACAAAAAAATATTGACAGAAGTCCTCTTGTTTATATTAAATCTCATTCTATTGTTGAAGTTGATGTGACTAATGTCTTGGTGTTTTTGTTGACAATGTGCTGGACTGGGGCATACACATTAATTATGCGAGTAAAAAACTTGCAGGAGGATGTTTACCTTATTAAAAGACTGATGGATGTATGCAGTCTACGTGTTGTCAAATTAGTTTACTTTGCATATATCCAGTCCAGACTACAGTATGGGATTGTCTGCTGGGGGTTGTCACCCCACACCATTAGACTTTTTAGACTACAAAAAAGGGCTGTACGGTATATGTCCCATGCTAGCAGTTATGCCCACTGCAGGGAGTTATTTAAAGACCTAGAGATTTTAACTTTGCCCTGCCTGTACATTTACAATGCAATTTTATATGTTTTAAATAATGACAAGCTAACAACGACTAACGGTGATTGCCATGACCATTTTACTAGGAACAGAGACAATTTTAAAATTGGAGAGCATCACCTAAACCTATCTTGTATGCGACCTGATATCTCAGGCGCTAAATTATATAACAAGCTGCCCAAATACTTAAAGAAGAACAATGTGATAAGTTTTAAGACTGAACTGAAGAGATTTTTAACTAACAATCCGTTTTATTCTGTCAATGAATACCTGACATCTTAAATCTTTGTTGACTTTTTTTTGTATTGTATTGTAGTGCTTACTCTTTGTGTGTTATATTGTTGACCTGTCCAATATCATTGTAATGATCAATTAAGGACCAATAAATATATTATTATTATTATTATTATTATTATTATTATTATATACATGAATTATTTCGTAATATTTTAAATTTAAATGAAAACTAATTTAAAACTTTTATTTACGGTCATATTTTTTAAAGATGTCTACCATAATTAATTAAGCCATTTAATATTTTGTTAAGAATTATTATGTATCGATCATATTTCTATCTTAATCCTGTCAAATAAGATCGTATATTGACGCTTGGAGGAAAAAATTGCGATGTCGCTGAATTTTTGCAGAGACCTTCCTTATATAATACTAAACAACATACTAAAACTCCCCTACAATCAGACTGGAGCTTCGGCCGCCATATTGGAAAATGGCGGCCAAAAGGTGTTTGTTATCGAATATCTCCAAATTGGTTTGAGATAGACGAAATATCTCAATGGTAAAAATAATCCCCATTAAATTCCCTACAAAACAGATGTCTTCTATAGTTTTGGTAGGGGCAACGGTTACGTCACAAATTCGTGGTTTAAATGTTGCTCATTGGAGTACCAGCTTATTTACAAATTTTCACGCCCAGCATCAAACAATGCCCAGTAAATCCGTAAGAAATCGATTTAAATACAAAGGACTTTTGTACGGGGTTCATGAAAGCTTCCATTAGTATTTTAAAAAATCAGGTCTGCGAAATAGAATTTTGCATTTACCCAAAATTTGGGTTTTTCCATTGTTGGAATTTCCTAAAAAATGCCCTTTTTGACTGTTCATTATTAAGCACTAAATAGCATTGGAGGAAAAATTCTTTCTACGCACATTGAAATGACTCAAATAATGATCCGATTACAACCAAAGTTTAAATCCAATATGGCTGCTAATTCCTAATATCCACAACATCAAAGTGAATTATGTAACAAAAAGAGTGTAAAAACAGCACGAAAACAGTATTCATATTGTGAATATTAGGAATTAGCAGCCATATTGGATTTAAACTTTGGTTGTAATCGGATCATTATTTAAGTCATTTCAATGTGCGTAGAAAGAATTTTTCCTCCAATGCTATTTAGTGCTTAATAATGGACAGTAAAATATGGCATTTTTTAGAAAATGCCAACAATGGAAAAACCAAATTCCGGGTAAATGCAAAATCCGATTTCGCAGAACTGATTTTTTAAAATACTAATGGAAGCTTTTATGAACCCCGTACAAAAGTCCTTTTGTATTTAAATCGATTTCTTACGGATTTACCGGGCATTGTTTGATGCTGGGCGTGACAATTTGGAAATAAGCTGGTACTCCAATAAGCAACATATAAACCACGATTTTGTGACGTAACCGTTGCCCCTACCAAAATTATAGAAGACCCCTGTTTTGTAGGGAAATAAATGGGGAATATTTCTGCCATTGAGATATTTTGTCTATCTCAAACAAATTTGGAGATATTCGATAACAAACACTTTTTGGCCGCCATTTTCCAATATGGCGGCCGAAGCTCCAGTCCGAATGTAGGGGAGTTTTAGTATGTTGATAATTATCATTTAAGGAAGGTCTCTGCAAAAATTCAGCGACATCGCAATTTTTTCCTCCAATAATTCTTATTTGACAGGATTAATCTATCATGCTCTCTAAAAAATGTTTTAGCGCCTTAATTCGCCAAAATAGACCACAAAAGTGCAAAATCAACTAAATTTTAAAAAAATATGTTTTTAAAATATTTTTTTCTGGTTATTGTATTTTTTTATTATTTCTTATAGATCAATCAGTACACCAATTTTTTTTTCGTATTTTAAACATGATAATTGCATACGTTTTAATCGTTTTTCTGAAATGTACTATGGCGGACATTTTTTCCAAGATGGAGGCGTAAAAAATTGAAGAACACATAAATCATGTTTGGGTGAATGGTTTCTATCATTTAAAACCAAAAAATCAATTTCGGCACGCAAATCGAGCCAATGTACATCTCAGCCCCTACTATAAGTGTATGAAATTAAATTCATTTATTACATATTATGTTAGAAAATAAAATGGGTCATAAATAGAAAGAAAATATTGGCATTTTCTTATTTCAGCCTACAAGACCGCATCAGCGTAGCGCATAAAATAAACCAGTGAATAAGCCTAAAAACGGTCGCGAAAAATAAACGGATCTTAAAATCAGCTCTGGGTAATTTCTAGAACCTAGAAAATATGTAACCTAACCATAAAAAAATAAAGAAAAAATTGAAATTTTTTTTAAAAAAAAAAGCTCTGCTCGGCTCGAAAATCAAGCTTTTTTTAAATACTCGGCTCGGCTCGACTTAGAAATGCTCAGCTCACACAGCCCTAACTGATATGATTCCGCGAGTGTTTGTACCATTTTGAATAAATATACCGTATTGGACCGAAAATAGCGTGATTTGTTTTCCGAAAATACAATCTCAAAAACAGCACTCGCGTTATTTCAGCGCTCTTGCATTTAAAATAGCACCTGAACATAGGCCACCCGCAATACAACTCCCGCGCATCGCCCCGCCCAGCCACTCGACGCCAGCCGAATCCGTGACATGAGGCGGGCGGGTGACGTCATCACGGGCTCGGTGGAAAAAGACCGCAGGAATATCCACCAAAATGAAAAAATGCCCACCAAAATAACTACACGTACAATTTAAAAAGTTTTTTCTTGGGAATAGATTATTTAGACTGGTGAACTGTGGTTGTTGTGTGGTTGTTAAAAAACAAAGGATTAGACTCTAACATTGATGTTCAAAATGTTTTGTAGTAAGAGTGAAATTTAAACAATGTATAGGCTAGTAAATTTAAAAAAACTTGTACATTTTAATTTTCTTTGATTTTTGGGAATTTGAAACTGTCTATGAGAAATATTTCTCCAATTTGGAATTGATGCAGATAGGAATGGATCCGGAATCGATTAATCGATTCTGCCATGTCATTCCTAATCCCTAGCCTAAGTCTCATATCAGTGTGAGAATGTAGCTCTCTGGCACTGAGAATCCTAGAATTGAGTGGTGTGTTAAGTTACTTTACTTATGACCAGGCCGCTTCCCAAACACTTTTTTCAGTCAAGGTGATGGATGAGCATTTTTGGTAGACTATTTCTATCCTTTTAGTACTGATCATGTTTTTTACCATGTCTGACTACAACCGAGCGAGGCAACCAACTGCGAAGCCTACAAGTCAGTGAGAGACCGAGAACCGACATGCACCTCGTCGTGCCAGCCGCGGAAAGGTGCGGGGCCGCGAGGTCATATCGTTTTTTCATAGCCCTAAAAGTGTGATCTTAATGAGAAAAAGTATTCGATTGTAATCCAAATTGAAACATACAGTAAGATCTCTCTTATCCGATCTCCTCTTATCCGATGTTCCGTGTTAACCGAGCCGCCAAAAAAAAAAATAAAATAAAAATTAAAGTTTTAAATACATAAATAAAACATAAAAATAATTAGGCCTACAGACGCCGCGCCGCACTTTTTTAAATGTACTCGCATACATTTGTAGGCATGCCTTACGAGTAGGGATGACATCGGGTACCCGGTTCCAGAAATTACCCGGAGACGATTTTAAGATCCGGGTATATTTTGGGGTTGTTTTTAGGCTAATTCACCAGTTTAAATTACGCGCTACGTGGTTGCGGTCTTTCCCGCGGAGCGTGCCCGCTGTCTAAAGAGTAACTGGAGTTGACGACAGAGCGCGTTGTAAGCTATCACGTGCTTCCGTCCGTCTCGGCGAGTCGCGCCCATGCCACGAGTGAGTGCAAGAGAGAAAGATGCGGCAATAAATCTTGGACACTGCCGTCTGCGCAGTACGAGATGCGCGTACGATCCAACCAACTCACACTCACAGCTGACTGACAAAGATGGTTGGGTGAAGAAGAAGAATTCGCAATGCAATCATCTTTCAACCGATTCACGAAATTCGTTATCACGACGCATAGGATTGTTATTCCTGGGCTTATGTTCTTTCTTTCCCAGGCTTATCTTGCGACGAGAGCTTCAGCGCGGGATATAGTAGTGAGAGGTTTTCCCACATGAGAAAGAGAGCTAGGCCTAGCCTAGGCCTATGTTTGCATTGTAGGCCTAGCCTAGGCCTACTGCGTCGAGTTTAGGCCTAGACATACGTTTTTATTATGTAGGCCTAATTGTTTACGTGTGTTTGTGAGCTTGATTTACAAGCTATTAAATCATTTAGTATACCCTCCACGAAGTGTATCGTGTGTATTTTATGTTCCTTTATCCATTACATGTGTCATATATCATTTTACCACATCAGGCTATGCTACGAGAGCAAATAAACAAATGAAACGCGCCATCCGAGTTTTTCGCAAATCCGAGGTGCCCCCGGTCTCATCCAACTCGGATAAGAGAGATCTTACTGTATTTAAGTTCAGTACCTTTGAACATTCCAGTAAAGTTTCATTTGGTTCACAGTAGCCGTTAGCTTGATGGAGGGCAAAAACGCACAGAAAAATTGAACTAACAATCGAATTAAGTCGTAAAAGTGTGATATTCTAATGATAAGAAATATTTCTTCGATTGTACCAAAAAATGTGGCAGGTCTAAGTTTAGAGATTTCATAGGTCCTTTCAAAATTTCATCAAGATTGGATCAGCCGTTTGCCCGGTAGAGAGCAAACGAACAAAAAAAAAGAGCAATTTTCATCAGTGTTCATTGAAAAAATCTTCGCTACGCTCATCCAATGACAACATTACGGCAGAATATACTTTAAGAGGACTCGTACCAACCTGTTCATATATCTATCGACAATGATGAGGGATTGAAAACAAAAATGTGGATACTAACTGTGGGCATTCACATCCCAGTGGCCAGCAAGATAGCCCACAACTTCTGATGTTGTCAAGTGGCAATGGAAATCCATGACGAGAACTGCATTGGTCGCCATCGAAACCAAGAAGGGCTGAATTTTGCCCATTGTTGAGAAGGGAGTGCTCTCCACCAGTATATTGGGATCACTGAAATAAAAAAACAAGCGAGTATAGAGAGAGAGGAGACACATTACATTAGTATTACTAACTAGGCCGCTTTGCAAACGCTTTTTCTTGTCGCGTTGATGGATGAGCTTTTTTTAATATTTCTGTTCAATGATTACGTTTTTATGTGGGATATTATTTTTTCTATAGTATTTACTTGATAAGTTGATCATCATCATTATCCATTGCTGTTTCCTGGCAGGGTCAACTGGGGTTTAGCAACAAAATTTCTCCACTTCTTTCTATCCTCCCACAATCGTATCTCTTCCACATCTTCCCAGCTTTCTCCTCTTGCCTCCAAGTCTCCAAAAAAACTGATTTTCAAAAAATTCACCCGCGGCGCTATAGGCCTATATTTCCCAAATCAACCCCCCCCCCCCCATGATTATATCCTAAATCCACAACTGGACACAACTTTGCATTGAACTTTTCATACATCTTAGGTTTATAGATTTAAAGAGACTTGGGCACAATTCAAACACTACAAATCACTGATTTAACAAGAATAACTGATTTAAATGGGTTTTTCAATCTCTTGTTTAGTGGAACCATAGCTCAGTTGGTTGCTATGTGCTTTTGTTTTCAAAATGGCTGTGGGAATGATAAAAATGTAATTTATCAACAAACAATTAAACATTCTTAAATTGGCACATATTCTGTATTAGTACTAATCAATTTTGCTGTAATTTTATTCAAAGAATAAGTAATATATAGTAGGCCTACAACATAATATAGTAGGTAAGGCAATTCCAATTAGGTATGGCCTAGGCCTATAAAGGCCTAGAGATGCATTTTTAGCATTTCTGTTTTTTTTTTTATACAAAATTGGTCAGCACGTATTTTGTAAAAAGATACAAAATGCTAATTTTAGTAACAGTAATGATGTTCTATACCGATACGTCATACACACGTGACATAAACTATTAAATTAAAATTTTAAATATTCCTAGAATTCATAATTTACCATTAAAAGTGCAAGAAACACCCCACACAAAGGGTTTTGGTAGAAAGGAAAAAATTAGGGGTGGGCAAACCCAGGATTTTTAGATTTGAACCGAACTCGAACTTGAGTTTAAAAAAAATTCGAACTTCGAACTCGAACCGAACTTTAGTACCGCAGTAAAATAGTAGGCTTACTTTCCACAATAGATATTTATAGTGTTTAAAAGTTTATGAATTATTTATCATGAAATGTTTCAACATAAAAAGTGGTAAGGTTTGTTTATTTGTCCGTCCCAGTTAAAAAAAACGAACTTCGAACTTTACAAAAATTTCAAACGGTATCAAACTCGAACCCAACTTAAAGGTATATCAATCCGTCATTCTAGGTAAAATTGTGATAGGTCTGGACCGGCACCTCCACCAAGAAAGTACGTAACTTCTGGACCGGCACCTCCACCATCCATTTTTTGTTTTTAAATTTGTACCTATGAACTGAGAACCATTTTTTGACTTGTCAAATAATATGTGATCGCACACCACTACAAATTATATAAAAAATAAAATAAAAAAAAATTGGGAACTTTGAACTATTTTTTTTGAACTTGAACCGAACTTTAAAAAAGTTTGAGTTCGAGTTCAAATTTCGAACGTTCGCCCACCCCTAGAAAAAATACTAAATTAGGCCAAGATGAGTAGCCTACAAAATGCTAAATTTGGAAAAATCAATGCTATATATTCTTAATTTAAATGCTAAAAAAGTATTTCTAGTTATATAGGCCTACATCAACAAAACACGTAGGCCTACCTACATAACCTAACTTGAGGCAAGGTTTGTAAATTACTTAGATTTACTGATTTACAAACCTTGACACGTATCAGTGGGGCACCATAAAGATGTAGGTAGGTATGGAAGTGTATGAAAGCTTGAGTTACATGGGTAAACGATTTCTTACTACCTACTTAAGTCCTGTGTGAAAATAATGAGGAAGGTTTTGACACATTAATGATATCAACTTCGTCAAATGACGACGAGGACATTGTGAAAAATCATCATCTCCACAACTTTCTGTCACCAGTAATATTATTTTGACACCTGTGAAAAGACATTTTAAAAACTAAATTCGCGAAATAATGAAACCACTTTTAACAATCTCAACCAGAATCGATCTGATACTCACTGCGTGATGGATCTGCTAGCGAGCGCATGGTGCTTCAAGACGATGCGCTGGTGTACAGGGGCGGGCGGGTTCATCCTTTCTCGCTCCATCTCGTCGGTAGTTTCGTCTTCTCCCTCGTTCTCCTTGTTCCGCTCCTGTTTCTTCTTCTTGAACCACACGTTCTTGTAGGCATCCAACTTGCGGCCACGGTACTTGACCGATGCCCAGCCGCAGCCGGACTTCTTCTCGGGGTTTATGATCCGCTTGCAGTGGATCGCCCAAGCGCTTGGCGACGCAAAGATTATATCCGTCTCCTGAGACTTGATCTTGCCATCAGGAAGCAGGTCTCCAATGAACCTTTGACCCTACACAAACAGAAAACATAAATATTTAGAATCTCATAACAAATAAGACATTATTTTGAAAACCTTGCAACGTCAGAGATATGTCACAAAAGTATGTACCGGTCTGGTAATAAATATACCAGTAGTAGTTCAGACTTCATAGTCATAGGCCTCAAATGCACCAACAGTCCAGAATTTATTAAGTGCCTGACACAGTGGCCCAATAGTTGAGATGTCCGCCCGGCAAGCAGGAGGCCCAGATTCAATCACCGATCAAGTTGGATGTTATAAATTACTAGACCTAAGTAAGTTACTTTTAAAAAGTAATGAAATTAATTACATTACTCATACTCATTACTTCAGCCAAAATGTAACTAAATTACTATTTAGTTACTTTTCCATGAAATTAATGAAATTACATTACTTTTTATGAAAAAAAGTAGCGAAATTACTTTCAAAAATTACGTTTTTCTTTTAAAATGTATCTTGACGGGCAGACGAGTATGACGCAAGTGCTTTGTCTGCCGATGGCGGGTCTCAGACAGGGTGTTATCCACGCGACGCCCACACTTTAAAACCAGCGGAGGCCTATCACAGAGATCAGATCAGTGAGGCTTCCCTGGCTGTAATAATGAAATGAGTTGATTTGTAGATATCGACGTATAGATGTGTAGTAAATTATTGATTACGCGGGTGACATCTATCGGCGAAATGTTGTTACTACACTAGAAGTGTAACAATTTGACTATCGATTTATTTCACACAGACTGAATATTTGATGTCAAGTAGATAATTACGCCGTGAACGGCGCTCGTCATAGCGGTAAGCGGAAGTACCAAAAGTATTAAAATATGCATTGTTGTTGTAATGCTACTATTTCAAATATTTACGAAAATGTAGTTTATTGTTGTTTCTGCATCTACGTAATTAGATTTATTTCGTTGTCCTCCTTTGTAAATCAGTTTTTATAACTGAATAGGATAGACGTTAAATAAATAATAAATAAATAATAAATAAACATGGCTAGGTTCTGAAATAAAAACTCGGGACTTGAAATCTCTCGATCAGACCTACGAAATGTCGGAAATGCTGCATGCACATGCACATTGTTCAAGCGGGCGATACGTAGAAAGAAAAAAAAGGCAGCAGCCGCACTGGCGCAGTGACTGATATTTGATACACAAAGGCGCAGGCCGCGCGGCAAAGGTAGAGCGTTACTAACGCCAAATTACAATGATAAAAGTAGTGAAATTACTCTTCTGTTACATTGAGAAAATTGTAATTAAATTACTGTCACTTTACTGTAAAAAGTAATTTTGTTACAGTAACGCGTTACTTCCGTTACGTTACTACCCAGGTCTGTAAATTAGGGATATCAACTATTTAGATATTTAAAAGTACTACTTGCTTCAGAGAATTGAATTCACATGAAATTTAAAATTTAATCTAAGGATGGGCGATTTTCTTACCAAACTAGAACTTATGAAACAAAAAAAGTTCCAAAACTCATACTCAAACCAAAATATTCACAAATCTGTTTGAAATTGAAAACAGGTTGGCCTACAGAATCAGAAAGAAAGTGAAATGGAAATTGGAAACAAAATGGAAATTTTGAGTAGTAGACCTCAATGAAAATGCCATCAAAGGGTATGCTGTACATAATTGTGTATTTATTGATAAGCCAAAAATTTAAACTCGGTCAAAAATGTTTATTTTAAATTTTCATTATCATTTACGAGTTAACATATACATGCATGTGGTCAAATAAATATCATTCAAAAGAAATCGCCGCAGTCGACATCAAAATCGATTCCAGATTTTTGACAGCAGGTAGTAATGTGTTTTAATAAGGAGGAAAACCATGAGCTATGAGTAGAAGTACACGTGTAAACACCATAAGAGGAGTCGCTGAGGCTGGCGCAGAGACGAGTTTTGGAGCTAAGCTTCCTGATTTTTTCTTCTTTCGGGTTAACGGACAAAAACACAGTTATCAAATTTCCCACGAACGTTGATAAAGAATAAATCTATGTTATTCAGTACGCATATTCCAAAAATTCATTAAATTTGATTTAAAAAACAGTGAAATCACTGTAATTTACTCCATTTTGGTCAACTTTGGGAATTTATTCCAAGTGTATAGATTTTTTAACGCAAATTTGTTTACTGGGTAACAACGTTTAAATCAATGTGCATGCGCGGTTAATTTGGTTTTATCATAAGATGAACGGTTTGGTGAGAATTTCTAGTATTGAAATCCATGTTTTGGATTTCCCATTTTTTCACGATTATATTTTGCAACCAAGTGCAGATCAATATAAAAGTATTTTATTAACATTCATGCAAAATTTGGTAATGATATTACCAGCAGTTCAGCAGAAATCATCAACACCTGAATGCGTGCATTTGAGTTGGGCCAAGCTCAGCGTTCCCTCTTAACCTGATCTCAGGCACGCCCGAGTAGTCCTTGAAGCCGCAACAATACAGAGAATGTAGACTTTTATGCATTCACTGGTACAAACACTTCTCTTGCTGCGACCAGTCTGGGAGTTTTATAAAGTTATTTGATTTAACTTTCAGAAAATGGTTGAAGCTGCAGCCTATCGAGTTTTTGGCTGTATTTATATTGCATGGCGCCATTCAACCAGGAGGTGGTACACGTACACCTCTTGAGTTTGTTTTTTTTACTCTTTAGTGAAAGCAATGACAATGTCTTATAAAGCTTTGATTTACAATTTGGTAAATGGGATTACTAGGGCCTAATGAGATAGATTCAGAATATGAATAACTTACCAATTAGGATTGTAGGTTAGTGCGGTACTAATAGTAATAGGTGGAGTATTATTAGGCTTGGCCTTGGCGTTCAATTTAATAAGTAATAATAAGTAATAACCCTACTTTGGGATGTATATCAATATACTTACAAACTCACTCTTGGTCACAGAAGCATAAACTTTACCTACTTAGAAAAAGTAACCTAGACACTATGGATGAACATGGAATCAATATTGAAAATATTATCAAATTGCAAGTTTTCTGGAAAAAACAGATCAAACCAAAACTTATTCATCATAAATTTTCAGCACTTAGTACGCAAACCGCCAATATTGTATTCATGTGTTTTTTATTCATGTTCACATGAAAGCATTTTCTAGTCGCGTTGATGGATGAGCATTTTTGGTTGACTATTTCTACCCATTAATTACGGTTTCCTAGAGAGACCGAGAACCGACACGCGGCGTTAGCCCATATCGACCTCTCATTGCTCTAAGCTAAAAGTATGATTTTTATGAGTGTTCATGCACTGTTTAAATATCCCTCTCATTTCCATGTAATTCACAATCCTCACCTACTATCACAGCAATTGCTGACAGGACAGGACAGGTCAGTGCAACTCAAGAGCACTCGCCTCGGATTGCGCAACATGCAATACGTGTGCATTCTCTCGTGTGTTTTCTCAACGCTCTCGCCCCTCTCTCTGGGGGAAACTAACGTGTTTTTTATTAATATAAGGCCCTATAACAACAAACCTCTCATGCAAGTTTTAGTGTAAGTTCTAACTAGTGCACCACTACACACTGCTCTACTGCCTGCTGCCGCTCACTGCCCGCCACGTTTGCCAACCAGTCCGGCCAACCACGTGCGTGATATTAGCTCTGCTCACGGCCTCTTCCTCGGGTCAAAAATACAGTCCACTACTCTCCCGCTCTTGCTCCACTACCCAGTGCAGTTTTTGGGACTTTTTTGCCCAATGCTCGCCTACGCACCAAGAAATATTTCTTCACTAAGTACCCAAAACCGTAAGTCGTAACATATCTAACTTCATTGATTTTGAACGTTCCCATTAAGTTACTTCAAGATAGGAGTGGCCGTTTACCTGGTGGGGAACGAAAAATCAAAGAAAATTGTATTAGGGCTAATAAGCCGAAAAAAACCCATAAAAGTACAATATTCACAAGATATCTTCGGTTGCACCCAAAATCATGTCAGTTTAGAGATTTTAAAGGGTCCCTTAAAATTTCATCAAGATTGGAATAGCCTTTAGTCCGGTAGAGCGTAAACAAAACACAGAAAAACATACGAACAAAATGACAGAAAAAAAACCCAAGCTATTTTTCACAGGGTAGAGAAAATGAAGGCTTTGCTACGCTCATCCAACAAATCAACAAGACAGTTTGTGATCATATGCCTACAGATTTCACACCATTCATAACCAAAAAATGTTGAATCAATTTTTTACTTTGAGACATCTAATCTTGATCACCCCAGTTTGTTGGAAATGTTGGTATCATTTTTACCGCCATAATCGATCGATAACACAGTCACCTTTTCCATTATCGATTATTTTTATTTTGTCGTTGGGCATCCCTACTAGATAGGTAGGCCAACTATTATAATTTTCAAAGAAACATACAACCAAAAAACATTGTATTAAGAATTAAGATACAAAATTAAGTTCTCTAACAGTACATTCATGTAATTTAAAACAAAAGGAACATACTGATTACAAAACCAAAATAATATAATGTGCAATCTATGTGCAAAAGACTACGACTTGCTAATACAATGTACAACATCAAGGAGTTGCATATTATGTGCATGTGCAGTGTGGTCATCAGCCAGGCAATCTTTGCCACCAAGGCAACATCAAGGAGTTGCATATTATGTGCATGTGCAGTGTGGTCAACAGCCAGACAATCTTTGCCACCAAGGTTTGGACTTGTAACTTGTCAAATGTAGACAACAATACGACATTCACATCATGATTGCTAAGAACTACAAGCTAGTGCTGTACACATAATGCAACGAGTAAAACGATCAGGCTAGCGCCGAGCCATGCTAGTCTTGCAACAAAGCTCACCAAGTACTCTATAGCCATCGTCCCTTCGCCGGGTGATAGAATGTCCGCTGACAACAGCATCTGGAGAGTCACCGTTTTACCAGTCGGACCAAAGCCGATCCGACTGCGACGTTCCCCGTTTTCCTCATAGTCCTGAGAACCATGTTGTCTTTGTGTCAGTGGAAGGAGTGACAGAAATATGAGGAGAATGCTAGCAGCAAATACATGACTCAAGATGAAGAAACCAAACACAACGTGAGCTTGTGTGCGGGTGCCACTCTCCGATTATGTATAAGAAGGAAAGTGATTAATGAGTTGGGTTTTGTAGGCTGTGGAAAATTTAACTTACTGTTTGAGCTATGAAAAGAACCTGGAATTTTAAAATAATGTCAAATAGAAACACACTAAAAAACTTTTTATTAAACCCACATGAGTTGGGATTTTTCTACCTGGGACTTTTACAACCCTGGCCAGAGGGGTCACTTATGAATGACAATAATGTACACAGAGAAAAGTCAGAAAAAAGCACTTCTTACCTCTTACATCTGTAAGACTGTCTTCAACAAAATAAGAAAGTTATGTCATGCCATAGACAAATAAAAATTCAACATATATATATGACTACTACATCTAGCCTACTGAAAAGGGGCTATTAGGTCTCAAAAAAAATTTTTTTACCACATAGGCCTAATCTTTAGCATAATACTACACTAAAATGATCGTTTAATCTTGTATCGATATCTTGTGACTATGATTTTACATTTTTTTCCCCCGATAAATTTGCGGAAATTGGCGTTTTGGGAAATTTCTTAAAAATTTGCGGAAATTGGCGTTTTGGGAAATTTCTTAAATCGGCTTTAACCTGCTTATTTTTTGTTCTACATAGATACTAAAGCATCGTACCAATCTAAAATGGCCCTTTATAACATCATGTCTTGAAATTGTGCACAAATATACTCTCAAGCACACAATAATAAGCATTCCAAAATCACACCCCTTCTTGGTAATCAGCATATTTTGACCAAACCACATGCCCAAATTACAAAACAAAATATAGAGGATTTACAGAAAAAGCTGTCATAGAGTATGTCAATAATGGTCTATATATTTTTGGATCCAAATCCTTCCAAGGTCACGGTGCATGAAGATCGCCCCAATGTTATTTCTCATGGAAGATTTTTGCCGATCTAGCTCGAAAAATACTAAGTTTGACAAAAACAATTTGGGTCATGGTGAACCCAATAATTTTTCTGTTAATTTATAAATTGATAACTACGGCAGTTAGCCTAAATGTGTAAATGAAATATATTTTCTGAGTTTAGTGGGTGAATACCCCTTTAACACTGGACTGGAACAGATAAGAGTGCCCACTATTGCCACTGCGGTATGCTGATTGTTGATAGCAGGTCCTTAGATTGACCTGTCGACCTAAGTTATTTTAGAACACAACACCACTTTGTAAATATCAATAATAGTGAAGTGCATTAATAAATGGATGTTTGTCTTTTTGTATGAGACAGAAATTGATATGCCAGCACTATCCAACAAAACATAAGAGTTAAATATTGTTTTAAGATCAGCAACGTTTACTTATTTTAGAGGACTGACTTATAGGCTACATAGGCCTAATTCCTCATTCTGTAATTTGTCAAAAACTGTAGTAAACCCACCCAATTACAGAACTGATAAATAAAGTAGGTTAGCGGTTAGCCTACTTTAGGCCTAGGCCTATATGGTGTGGTCTAAGACAACGGTCACTTCGTAAAGTACCGTAACTCAATGCTTTCAAGGCGTACAAAAATTTGTTGAAGTTACTGAAATTTGAAGGGTAGGCCTGCTTGTTCATTATCGGGACCCCCTAAGTTGTACAAGTGATTAGGTTAGGTTAGGGGGGGTTAGGGGGGACATTTTTATTATTATTATTATTATTATTATTATTATTGTTATTATTATTATTATTATTATTATTATTATTATTACTAATATTATCCTAACCCCCCTTAACCTACCTTAACCACACGTACAACAACAACTTAGGGGGTACCGATAATGAACAAGTACTGTTCGAAGCTGTTTTATTGTCATACAAATTGATGTCATAATACCATGTTAGTTCACAATGACTGCATTTGATCTCCCAGGCAAAGAACCTTCATTATCCATTTTACCGGCCATCTTGCAGAGACTGGACCTTCGTTAAGCGGCAAACCAAGGTGACATATAGCATTATCACAAAGGCATCAGCTAGACTGCTAGACTCTACTGCTTTTGCAAGAAGGACTGACAGACTTTGGCCATTGGGCATTGGGAGTTGGTTAGTCTCTAGTTTGCAGTAGATTGAATCAAAAGAGCATGGCTCTGAAATTACATACAGTATCAAGCAAGTTCATCAAAGCCTGCCATGTTCACTACACGTTTTGGTATGAGCATATTATGTTGTACGTCCGCAATGCATTGGGTTACAGTTAGTCTTTACGAAGTGATTTTTGTCCAAGGTGTGGGTCATTTGGAAAGAATCCCTTGCGAGAGATGTAGAAAATTTAGAAACATGCCAGAGATGTCAAAGCTAGGAAGCCAAAAAGGTAGACAGGATTTGGGATTATACTGAGAAAGAAAGGCATGCAAAGTATGAATAACACCTACAGGAAAAGGTAGAATGGCAGCATAGCTTTGTTTGTTCCTACAGTGAACACTGAAGCTGGGATAGACCGCTACGGGAACTGTTTAAGTCTTAGCTCTAACAAAGATAACAGGTTAGTAGGGTAGACATCGGTGGTGCGGGTTATCCGAATCTGAACACTTAGTCCGGGGTCTATCCAAGTTGACCTAGGACAAATTGTAACAGAAACGAATTTGGTATCATTGGATTCAGAAAAAGAAACTAAATAACCCATAAAGAAACCCCTAAAATCCCCATAGGGTGGATGGGTCTAATCATCCCCTAAATAAAAATGTAGTAATAAAATTGAATTTTACAAAAATGTGTTTTTGAAACCTAGTATCTATGGTATGTAATCAAAGCTTTTTCAACGGTCTTTCGAATAAAAAATATTTTAATTGTACAAAATTAATTATGTATCCAGCAGAGGTCAATGAAGGTCAAATTTTGTATTTTTTCATTGTAATTTGGCAAACGTTTTTCTATTGGCACAATAATGTTTTATGATTGTCTCATTGTTGTAAATAATTAGTAAATAGGCCACACTTGATATGGTATAAGTCATTCATGGCAGAAAAAGGTTATTATTACAATCTGTAGGGACATGAACTTACGAGTATGTATTCAAAAATCTGTTTACTTACGTTAAGGCGCACTCAAATCATGTTACGTAATAATGTAATTCGCCGATAGAGGTTTCTCATGTACTACACATCAAGACTATATTTTGGGACGTACCTGGATCAAAACCCACACTTTAAAATCCTTACTGAAAATTTTATTCATGGATTTCCTTAAATATATTCGGTAAAATCTCAGATTAAGCCCCTTAATCTATGCCCTTGGATATGTTATTTCCACCAAATTTCCACCCCATAAGAAGTAAGCATTGAGGTTGTCTACTGGGAGATTTTATTTCGCAAAACCTATTACCTAGGTGCCCGCTATAGGGCACTGTACACTTAGGTACCTCGTTAAAAAAAACGTTTTTTTTTGCTTTTTCGGGGTGTTTCCCAGCCTCCATGAAACGTGAAATGAACTTTGAATATGTCATAATCAGAGCTATTTAGGTACCTGACAACCCATGCTAATAGTAGTTGGGGTGCGATCATTCCTTCTGAGTTAAAAATGGGATGAAAAATTATCAAAATCGCTTTTTTAAACTCCTCTGCCAGGTGCCTAATTCAGAGGAGTTAAACAAGCGACCGCAGCCAAGCCGCGGTGCACCACACACTCAGGCACCTTACAAGCAAGCAGAGTTGGGGTGATTTCGAGGTGCTACCCAGCCGTCATGAAACGTGATGTGAACTTGAAAACTATCACAATCGAGGGTATTTAGGTACCCGACAACACATGCCAAATTTGGTTGGGGTACAAGCATTCCTTCTTAGTGAAAATATGACTTGAAACATGCTCAAAATCACTTTAAGGATGTTAGTTACTACTACTAGCCTATCTAATTCGTCAGTTTTAATTGCCCAGCGATTCTGACCAAACGGGTGAGGCTACAACGTTCATATTTTACATGGACATTAAGGTAATAGTGATGTAGTGCCCTTTGGAAAAAAAGTTGAAAAAGTTTGCTGCAAGGCTTCCAAATAAAGGTTTCAACCTTATACAAGAATATAATCAACAAGTAACTATAGTTACTTGACAATGATCGCCTACATTGTTTACAAAAAGCAAGTCTTTGAACCACTTGATATTTTACATCCTATTGTTAATTGGTAATTCCATAGAAATAAAATCAACTTTGATAAAATTATTATATTTTAACAAATAATTTTGCAATGGAACTTGAAAAAGTAATGAGATCCTACACATAACAAAAACTTGTAAAAATACAGCCAAACTTTACACACTCAAAAGAAATGAGATCTAAAAAAGGGCCATGCTCATCTACCCTTCCACATTTGCGCATTCTTAATACATAAACGTACAGTGTCCCGTAACAACATCCTAGAAAATCTTGGCAAAATAGAATTTGCATGACCATTACGTTTAAATTATTTACAAAAAAATAATTTGCATGAACTATTACTTGTTGCAAATTCTATTTTGCCAAGCTTTTCTAGGATGTTGTTACGGGACACTGTACGTTTATGAATTAAAAGTGCGCAAATGTGGAAGGGTAAATGAGCTTGGCCCATTTTTTTTTTTAGTGTGTAAGGTTTGGCTGTATTTTTACAAGTTTTTGTTATGAATTAAAAGAGCATATATTCACCGGTTCACCCAAATATTTATTTACCTACTGTTCCATACAAAGTAGGCCTTACAAACTAAACAATAATGTATTAATTTAATTATCTTTGTATGGTTAAATAAATAAATAAAATAAAAATATTAATTAGATTCGAATGAATGATTTAGCCTACTCAGCTAATGAAATAGACTGGAGTAAGTCTAGCTACAGGAAAGCTCTTTTCAGATTTATTGATTTAATTTTTTTAAAGTGTTAATTAACTTATTTCCATTGCATTATTGTTGTGTAGGTTATTATTAGTCTTTAGAATATAATGATGGAAATTACCACCACGACATGCTCGGTAAATTTACGGTAAATTCTCTGACAGGTAAATTTACCGACTCACATCACTACCAGATATAATTCTGATATCAATAGTATGGTAGGCCTCCACCTAGGCCTAAAAAGTTATGACAAAAAATGATTGAGTAATAGCCCAATCTTCGCATTCTAGAGAGTGATTTGATTTGCCGCCTGACATGTTACCACCCTGCAACTACGGAACTCCCAGATAAGATAACAAATTGGTAATTTGTGCAATGTAATCTATTGAATACATATGGAATGGGTGCTAGGCAATAGCCTCTACGTAAGGCTAGACCCGTAGACCTACAAGCTGTTGGTGCATCTCGCATCTCTAGGTAAGGCTAGACCCGTAGACCTACAAGCTGTTGGTGCATCTCGCACCTCTACGTAAGGCTAGACCCGTAAACCTACAAGCTGTTGGTGCATCTTCTTACAAAAACATCAACATGCAGAAAAGAACGAACATACATTTTTAAGGCAGGCTATTTAGCCCACTAATTGTATCACCTCATCTATGAATTCTTCATCTTCAACATCTTCATAATCCTCTTTGTCTTCTTGCTCTTCAGGATGCTGCATAGCAAATCTTTTAAGCCTATACCGAATCAAAGTGAACATAATTCAATGTTTCCATTGTAGGTGTTGGCCTAGGCTAAAATTAGTAGGCTACCTAATAGACTAGATTTACAAATGGGTAGGCCCTACTACCAAGAGCTTCCTCATTAGGCATGCTTACAATGGGGAGAACCCCTATTGTAGGCCTAGTTATAGCATCTACATTCTACATACATACACAATACAATGAGAAGCTAGAATCGGCACTTCTGTCGTTGGTAGGCCTATGGGCCAACTTTTTAACACTGCAATTTTAGGGGAAAAGCTTAGGTAAGTGGGTGGGGGGGGGGAAAGCTCGTATGTTTTACATATTACTAGGTATAATAATAATAATAATAATAATAATAATAATAATAATAATAATAATAATAATAATAATAATAATGTATTTATTTAGCTCAACGCTATTACAAGTTACATTTACGGATTTCAAATACAGATATAATAATATTAATAATAATAATAATAATGGTGAAATGTCAATTATATATCATCTTAATCTAGTTATGTACATGGTTAATAACATATTGTCTACATTTTATTTTAAACATATTTAAAGTTTTCTGCTGCCTTATTCCTTTGGGGAGATTGTTAAATGCAATCATCCCTGCACATAATAAGAGTCTTGTGTGTGCTGTGTTTTTTTACTCTCCTGAAATTAAAATCATCATTGTTTCTTGTGAAATGACTATGCACATCTTTTCTTAGTTGTTGTAAACTGCCAAAATAACCAGGGAGGAAGTTATTTTTCAGTTTATATATAAAAATATGACAATTGTAAATAATGTTTTGACGCACAGTTAGCCAGTTCAGTGCCTCACACATATTTGGAATCCTAGTATCTTTACCACATTTTAGAACTACCCTCATTGCTTTGTTTTGTAGACATTGCAGTGTACATTTATCCTTTTCTGTCATTCCAAACATAATAGTACTACAATACTGGAAATGTGGCAAAATTATGGTTTTATACACTAAATCTATTGACCAGGGAGAAAGATTTTTTGACACTCTTGAGAGGAAGCCTATTTTTTTACTTATTTTATCTTGAATATACTTAGCATGGCTAGCAAAACTAAGTCGATCATCTAAAATACATCCCAAGTATTTAATTTCGTTAACCATTTCCAGTTTCTCATTATTTATGACAATATCTTCATGCGGGCGATGGGTATCATTATTCTCTTTAGATTTTGAACCTTTTATTAACATACATTTTGATTTAGATGCATTTAGTTTCAATTTATTTCTGACTAGCCATTTGTACAATCTATTCAGTTCTTCATTGATTATCTGAATTATAAGTTCCAAGTCGGTATCAGAGAACGATATAAGAGTATCATCAGCAAATAAGTTAATAAACCCTCTTTGAATACATACGTGTATATCATTAATGTAGATAATGAATAGCAATGGGCCAAGAACTGACCCTTGCGGTACTCCAAACTTGTTCATAATTAACTCTGAACAGACTCCATCAAAAACAGTCTTCTGTGTTCTCTCTTCTAAGTAGCTAGTAAACCATGCGAGTACACTACCAGTCATACCATAATGTTCTAGTTTTTTCAATAATATTTCTCTATCTATTTGGCTCTCTTTAGTCTAAAATATATAAGTGTTGTTTTTTACTATCTCTATCTTCTAACCATTTATTGATAGCCAACTGTAGAGCCATTTCACACGAGTGATCTGAGCGAAAGCCTGATTGGTTACTATAAAATAAGTTATTATTATTAAAATATTGCATGACTTGTTTATGAACAACTAATTCTAAAACTTTTTCATAAATTGGGAGAACATTTATTGGACGGAATTCATGGCACTGAAGAGTATCTTTGACTTTAGGGATCGGCAATATTGTTGAAGTTTTCCATTTCTCCGGAAACTTACCAGACTCTAACGATGTGTTTATTACATTTAATAAGGCAAAACCTATTGTGTCAAATGTGTTTTTCAATATTTCTGTAGAGATTCCTTCATCAGTACCCTTTTTGTTACTTAAGCCCATTACAATTTCCTTTAATTCACTAATAGTAATTTGTCTAAACTGTTGCATATCACAATCAGCTTTGTTAGGCATATCGTTAATGTCAAATGTTTCATCTGGAATATCCTTTACTATTTCCTCTATACTCTGAACAAAATACTGATTAAAACTAGTTGCCATATTTATGCATTCCTTATTACCAAATTTGATTTTACCCGTACAGCTATTATTATTATTTTTACCCTTCAACAGTGTTTTTAAGTTCTTCCACATCTCTTTTGAATTATGTTTATTATCATCAATAGATTTTTCATAATATTTCAGTCTTTCATCCCTCATTTTTTTCGTGAATACATTTCTCAGTCTTTTATAATGATCCCAATCTTCTTCTGTGTTGGTTAGTTTAGCCTTCTTATAACTGACATCACGATCATTTTGGGAAATTCTCAGCGATTCACTAAACCATGGGTTAGCAGCACTCTTAACAGACGTGGTACAATCTCTTTTTGGAGCATATATATCAAGAGTATCGACTACATTTTTTACAAATCGTTCGCTTATAACATTAACATCACTTGCACAAAATTTCCAGTCTACACTAATTAAATGTTTATTGAATTCTCCAAAGTTTATCCTCTTGTAGTTTCTCTTACCAATAGCTATATTTTCACTTGTACTTTTCTGAATGCTAAGGGTACTTTCAGTACAACATGATCAGATATATTAATGGATAACGTTTCTACTTTTAATTCAAAATCATTTGAGATTATCGGGTCAATTAATGTTTTACTTGTTTGTGTAACACGTGTAGGCTCTTTTGAACATAGGTTAAGTCCATTCATTGTTATTATATTTTGCAGGTTGCGACTTTGCGTACTGTTCTTTAGCATATCTATATTAAAATCTCCTGTTATTAATATTCTAGGCCTACCTTTCATTGCACATAGTTCACTTGAATAATCCTCAAAGAAGTTTAGAAATACTTGATCTGATGCACTCGGCGAGTGGTATATCACAGACACATATAAGTTTTGAACACACGGTTGCTTACTTACAATCTTTACTAGTAGATACCAGTAGTTCAATTCAAACGACGTATTTTTTATTATTTTATATTTAAGTTCATTCCGCACATAAATGGTGACACCACCAGTTCTTTTATTTGATGTTACACAGTGCACATTAGAGTACCCACTTATGTCTGTCTCAAGAGGTTCAACATCAGATGTCACATGTGTTTCCGATACACATACGATCGACGGTCTACGTTCATACATTAATTCACTTAGTTCATCTTTATTGTGTATTAAACCTCTTATATTTGTATAAAGTAGACTCGTATTTCCAGCAGTAGGCCACGATTGCTATTCAGACCCTACATAGTTCACCCTTTTTTTGATATTATTTATTATTTTTTTTGTAACATGGACATTCTTTATCACCGGCTTGGTGTCTGTCATCAAGTTTCTGATCACCACATAGATTAAATTTATTGTTCGTATTGTAACAGTTGATACAGCACTGTTCTTCCTCTCGGCATTCACTGACGTGATGACCTCTCCCACAGTAAGAACATGCTCGACTTTTTCGGCATTCTTTGGCAACATGACCATATCCATTACACTGGTAGCATTGTGTGACATGGATATAGTCGAACACTGCACACCTATGCCATCCTATATATATTGCATGGTCTGCCATTATAGTTTCCCGAGTTGAGGGATCCACTTCAAGAATAATATTCATTAAACTATTGTTCCTCGCTTGTTTCTTTCTAAACACAATTTTTATTTTAAAACCCATTCTGTTCTCTTTATTGAGACGATTTTGTTTGACAAGTAAGTCAACAATTTCGTCATCTGTTTGGCCTTCATCGAGCATGCCAACTATTATAAGCTTTGGGTCCACTTTTTGCACATTCATTACTTCATACGTTTCCCCCATTGCTCCATTCATAGATTTTATCACTTCATCCGATAACTTACTGTCATTACAGCTTAGGATGACTCCACCATTAGCAATAGACTTGAAGGCTGACACTTTTAAGCCCATGCTAACAGGGTCGATCTTGGACTTAATATCATCTATTGTGTTTATGTTCCCGGACGTTTTCAACTTTGGTTTAATTACTATTTTATTTTCCTTTGGTTTCATCAGTGTCTTCGCATAGGTATTTATTTCCCCTTGGTTGGTATTTCTCTCTTCAGCTGCCGTTACACCCCGCATCGCTTCTTGCCCCGCCCTCTGTTGGTCGGAATGCTGCCTTGGTTCTCCCCGACCGTCACATTCCGCCCTCTGTTGGACTGCAGGTGGACTAACCTGCTTACATTCTTCTGCATCTCGAAGTCGTATCTTTTCTTCTTTTAAAACATTTATCTCAGCGATTAGTACCTTGTTATTTTCCTCCATGATTTTCAGTCGTATTTCCATTTCACTCACTAATTTCTTCGCCATTTCAATTTCACCGTCATTCGCTTTTGCTACTTTTTCCCATACCGCACACTTCTTGCATTCCATTCCTAGGCCTAGACCTACACTCGTTTTTCGCACTTCAAACATAAACTTTTCTACATCCTCCCCTTCCGCGATCAGGATATTCTTCATTCTTTCTAGTAACGCATTTTTATTTCCGTTCCTTTCTTCACCTCTTTTTTCTAACTCGCTCCTCAATTCTTGAACATTTAACTCTTTAAGACACTTTAGATCCTCATGTAGGAAAACGCTTAAGTCCCGCCGCGTTGTTGGATGAGCGTAATTGGTGCATTGAGCTGCCATGTGTTATGCGGATTTTCTGTTGTTCTGTGAAAAATTACTACAAAGTCGAAGAATTTTTTTAATTGAAATTAAATTAAATAAAAAAATTAACTTTATTTTTTTATTTTTTTTATTAATCGTAATTTTAAAAAAAGAAAAAAATCGAAAAATTGTGATTTTCATAAGAAATAATTATTCGATTGTGCTCAAATTTTACACAAATATATTAATTCATCAAATTAAGGTTCTGTGAAACAATCATCAAAATAGGACAAAGCATGTAGGTGTCATAAGTCAAAGAATTGTTTTTAAAAAAAAATGTAAAATTTCGATTATCATGAGAAATAATTTTTCGATTGCGCTCAAATTTCACACGAATATGTTAATTCATAAAATTAAGGTTCTGTGAAAAAAACATTAAAATCGGATTAAGCATGTAGGTGTTATAAGTCAAAGATTTTTTTTTAATCGAAAAAAAAAAATGCGATTTTCATGAGAAATAATTTTCCGATTGCGCTCACAAACGTGGAAGTTCTAAGTTCAGAGATTTCGAAGGCCTCCATAAAATTTCATCGCAATTGGAGTATCGGTTTAGCCGGAATCGTGTTAACAAACACACAATAATACATACAGAGAGAAAAAAAAACATTACGGATTTTTTTCTCCAGTGTAGTGAAATGGAATCTTTGCTTCGCTCACTACGCTCATCCAATCATTATTATTATTATTATTATTAGGCCCCTATTAAAACATATACGCACTTCGCGCCCTCCCTCCCCCTAACATATACTATTCCCCTTGTAACAGAGTTGGCCCATAGGCTACCAACGACAGAAGTCCCCTAGAATCTTAGGTTGGTGAATAGGAGAAAAAATACAAATTAGTATAGGCCTATTCTTGTTTTGGCCAAGTTGCTAGTTTGGCAAGATTTTTTTATCATTTTTTTATTTGGTTTAAGAGGTTGATGCTTTGGCTAGACTCAAATGCACGTACCCAGGCTTAGGCCTAGATGATTGCAGCTAAAAGGTTAGTAATGTAAATAGGCCTTACTCATTACCAAATTTTGCTTGAATACGTACTACTAATTAAAGTATGGCCTACTGTAGGCCTACCTTTTTATTGATATCCACGCTTAGTTGCAAAGAATAGCCTACCAGTACCTAAGCCTTAAAAAGACATTGAAGACATATGCCTATATAGACCTCTTAAAAGTAAAAAACATGGATTTCAAACTAGGAAATTTCTTTAAATCGTTTATCTTACAATTAACAAAATTAACCTGCACGTTCATATTGATTTAGGCCTAAACGTTGAATTCAAGTATGAACATTTGCGTTTAAAAAATCTGTAGGCCCCTTCTTGGAATAAATTCTCAAAGTTCACAAAAGTTAAGTAGGCCTAATATTATAGGCCTACAGAGATTTAACGAATCTTTTGTGTTCTTCATGTTTTTCATTTTTCTGCAACTGTTTTCACTAAGTTAACTACGGCCTATAATCGGCCTTATCGCAAACACAATTATATGTCAGAGATAATAAAAAGTAGGCCTAGTGATGTGGATTTACCGTAAATTTAGAACTCGGGTCATTTATCGAAAAACGGTAAAATCGGTAAAATTTTGATTTTGGCCATATTAAGCATATTGGCAGAGACATAAATAGGTTTTGTGATGAGGAAGGTGTAGGCCAATATCAATTAAAAGAGTTAGCCTACTCAGCTAATGAAATAGACTGGAGTATGTCGAGGTTCAGAAAAGCTCTTTTCAGATTATTGCTTAAATTTTAAAGTGTTAATTGACAAATTTCCATTGCATTCTTGTTGTGTAGGTTCTTATTAGTGTTTAGAATTGATGGAAAATTAAAAATTTTATTGAATTTTTTTTAATGTTATTATTTGACAAATTTCCACTGCATTCTTGTTGTGTAGGTTCTTATTAGTCATTAGAATATAATGATGGAAAATTTGAAAATTTTACCATTTTACCGAGATGCTCGGTAATTTACGGTAAATTCTCTGACCGGTAAATGTACCAATAAAAAGTGTGGAAAATGCTATGAAGAGAAGAGAATCAAAACGTTCACCCCGTCACCGACCGGGTCGAGTGCAGAGTGCATTAATGTAATTGGTAATAATTTGGGACGAACATCGATGGAAAGTAGGCCCTAACATAAACAAAACGGACAGAAGGTTCATGTGTAGGTTGACCTAGCCGTAAGCCTGTTCAACCATTCAGCAGTGCTAGGTATTTTGCCAGTTAGCTACATATGAACATGAACATAAATGGCTTCTACCTAATTATTACAATGTCAAATAAATTCTTAATGCACTTTTCAAGAGTGTACTAGAAGCAACTGACCGTACACATTCATACTGCTGATCAACAGCCCATCACATCACATTAGTAGGCCTACCACTTTCATCATCAGTGACCATACGACATAGTTGTATTTTGTAGTATTACAACGGCAGGTCTAGAGCCAATCAAATCTTTGACCATAGGCCTACGAAGAATTTTGCAAATTGTAATTATGAACAATTCCGTATCATGGCCAAATTTTCCTCGCACACTACTGTCACTGCCACAGCATTGTGAATGCTTTTGTCGCCCAGGCCCCAAGGTTATTCACAAGAACAAGTTGAACAGCAAGTGTACAAAACAAACCAATCAAGCTCACACGGTCACTAGGGTGGGCCGAAAAACAACATTTTTTTTTTTTAAAGTCGTAATACCGCGGAAAAGTTGCGAATTGTGGAGACTAAAAAATTTTTAAAAAAAAATTAAAAATCGGTTTATATCTTCCGGTCGCGCATGTGCTCTAAACTTTTCCAAAATTTTGAAAAATTCACATTTTTACGATAATTTTAACATTTTTAAATTAGCCTCTTCCCGAATGTAAAAGCTCGATTTTTTCATATTTAAAATTTTCTTCTATGCTAAAAATGTTAAAAATTATCGTAAAAATGTAAATTTTTTTCAAAATTTTGGAAAACTTTAGAGCACATGCGCGACCGGAAGATATGAACCGATTTTAAATTTTTTTTTTTAAATTTTTTAGTCTCCACAATTCGCAACTTTTCCGCGGTATTACGACTTTTAAAAAAAAAAATGTTGTTTTTCGGCCCACCCTAACGGTCACACTTACCAAGGAGAATAGGCCAACGTTAATTGGATGAGCGAAGCGAAGACTTCAATTTCACCGACCCCCCAAAAAATTTAGCTCGGGTGTTTTTTTTTTTTTTTGTTTGTTTGTTTGTTTGTTTTTCCGTCTGTTCGCTCTCTACCGGGCAAACGGCATATCCGATCTTGATGAAAATTTGAGGGGACCTTCGAAATCTCTGAACTTAGACTTGCTACGTTTTTGGGTACAATCGAAGAAATATTTCTCATGAATACTTTTACGATTTTTTTTCGATTTTTAGTGCGATATTTTCGTGACATTTGGGCCGATTCTGACCAAACGGGTGGGGCTACAACGTTCATATTTCACATGGACATTAAGGTAATGGTGATGTATTGCTTTCTGAAAGAAAAAGTTGAAAAAGTTAGCCAGAATATATAGAAATAAAGCTTTTAATATAAGTTTATGATTTTTTGTACGATATTTTCGTGCCATTTGGGCCAATTCTGACCAAACGGGTGGGGCTACAACGTTCATATTATACATGGACATTAAGGTTATGGTGATGTAGTACCTTTTGAAAGAAAAAGTTGAAAAAGCTAGCCAGAATTCATAGAAATAAATCTTTTAATATAAGTTTTTACGGTAAATAATATCAATTAACAAGAAACAATAGAAACTTGACAACAATCACCTACAATGCGTAGGCAGCAAAACAAAGCACTTGCAAAAGTAAAGATATCCCACGCAAACTAAAAACTTTAAAAAGATCATCCATCAACGCGGCGGGACTTTAGCGTTTTCCTAGTACCATTGGTCACACAGTGGCACCCTTGCCTACACATTCTCAATGGGATCCTATAAAGAGGTAGCCAGCCACCTATTTGCACCCTTTGCCACCTCACACAACACCTGGCCACAAACATACCCAGAGTGTTCTTCAAACATGCTAGTAAAACAAGATCTACAGACAAGACAAAAAGAAGACACCCTACCCAAAGGAACCTACCCTTGCCTAAGCAACCTGCCATACCTCCACCTCCAGCCATGTTTCTTTACTGGTTTGAATGATTGCGAGAAATATATGTATGTACAATGATATTTAAAAAAACCATCTGGCACAACACACGGGCCTGAGTCTGGTAGTGTGCATGGCAATCGCATGGATTAACGACGCGCCACACCCTGGCAGAGTGCTTGGCAACCACCTGACGCATAGATGATGTGCCACAGCCTGGCCAGTAGTGCATGGCAATCGCAAGGCACATCCACAATGTGCCACAGCTTGGCTGGTAGAGCATGGCAATCACTTGGCACATACACGACGTGCCACAGACTGGCCAATAGTGCATGGCAATTGCAGGGCACATACCAAACACGCCACAGCTTAATCGATCGTGGCGCTATCTCTACCGCATTAGAGAAAATATTCATTAAATAATTACAATCATGTATTTATTGCCTCCATTAATTATTATTGTTAGCTGAGCTTGTAGCCTGTACACACGAGCAATCAGAGCATTATGTACCCTTAAGCCGACAGAGCATTGCAAACCCTACTTTATTACACTAAACATTCTTACAGTTACATGCCCTTACATTCTCAAGTCAATTTTATTAATAAGAAAAAACATCCACACTCTCACAGTCAACAGTGGCGTACACACCCACAACACAAGCCAAGCAAGTTGCATGGCTAACCAATTTGACAAATAGTAAAAAAAACCTGCTAATAATGACTAGGCAATTCTAGCAAAGGCAACACCACAGCTGAAAATTATGCTGCAACACCTAATGACTATAACTATGAAACCTGCTAGTGTTGCTTGCAATCACAAAGGCACAACAATAAGTGCTATTCACTATTATGCTATGGCAATCACTATGAATCACATAAGATGCGAACAGATTTTGGGGCAATAGTCATACAATCCATAGGCACATCCAAAAAACGTCATGTTGTATTAAATGCAATCATTGGATATAACTATATCAGACCGCCTATGTTGACGGTGGCATAGAATGTTTGAAGTAACCTTGGTAGCAACATAGCAAATTCTTCGTGCCACACAGGTCGTGGTGTGATTGTATTTTTTGCATGTAGTACGATTTAGTGCCAATCTTAAATAGTCAAAGACAACTCGGGATTATGCGTAACACTTTAAATTAGTATTGTATAAGTGAAAACTTGTCAGCCCTGTACCACAGGCAACAGGCATTATGTCTCTTAATTTCCAACAGACAACCTTCAAACTCTTTATATATACATAAAATTCTCTACTTGTTCAATAAAATCCCTAATTCCAATCAATTTTATTATAAGAAAAAACATCCACAAAATTTACAGCCAGAACAGTCTACAACAACAAACAGAAGACAAGACGAATTAAAGATCTTTTGTTATGTCAATTAATTGTAAATAAGTTCTCTTTTCAAAAAATTTATCCAAGTTATGTTATAAATAAATTATAATATTAAACTCCCTCATGATTTTAGCAAGGGCTATGAATCAGAATGGGCAATGTAAATTCAAAAATGACACTCAGGGAACCAAATTTTGTTTTAATAATATAGCAAGCTACAAAGTGTCAATAGGAAGTATTGTCCACAAGTACAGTAATTCTCCCTTTTACCCTACTTCCTAAGTAAATAACAGTTTGCTTGTTATTGCATAAAAGCTCAACCATGAGCCAATCTTGTATGGTAACTCTAATTTTATGCTTACTAATGTTCTATTTATTTTAAATGTCTAATGTATGATTACTTAAGTTTCTGGGAATAGATCAACTTTAAACTGACACTTGAAAGAAATACATGTTTTAAATTCTCATTTGAAAAAGTGTTTGTAATCCTTGTGTTCTTAGTTAATAGATTTTTAATCATATAAAACTATTGTTATTTACTTAGTTGAAATTGAATGCAAAATTTACTAAGGCATTTAAAAGAAGTAAACAGTTAAGAATTAAAGAAGAAATAACCTTACCGTAATATGATAAAGATCAGTTTATGTTTATGATACAATATTTCGAAATTTGTAATTAGGTTCTCTTATTCACAAATTCTTTTGCCAAGTAACTGTATAATATGTAATATTTTAAGTACTCGTATCATTGGCATTTGCCGTAGTGGCACTTAGTATATTTCGTATTAATATGATAGATTAATGTGATGAACATATTACCATTGCTGGGAAAATAGCATTTTTATTATTATTAGTTTTATAAGGTCATAGTTTGTACTATTTCGTAAAATTATTATTTAGAGCGAGCGAAGCGAGCGTTTCATTTGACTCTGCCGGAATTACGTCACTGGTTTTGATGTTGTTTTTGTTTGTTTTTTTGTTTAGTTGTTAGGCTAAGTCTCGCCAAATAAACGTTCGAAACGTGAGGCTCAGAGAAAGTGAAATTTTGGACTATTCCGCAAGCTCGTTCTCGATTGAATGCATTGTTTGTGGCAAAATCGTTCAAAAAGTTTTTTAAAAAAAATTTAAAAAAACAACGCTTAGGGTTAAATGACTAAAAGTAATCTAAATTTCCTTCCCACTAATTTCCGAGTAAGGCAGAATTAGTTGCGAAAATTATTTTTGACATTTTTGTACTTTAACCTTAGTAATTTAACTAAATTTTTTTTAAAAAATTTTTTTTTATGTAATATTTTTTATACTTTTTAGTCATTAACGAATGTTGTAATCGAATATGTGCTCACTGGCCGTGTCCGAATTTCTGCATCTGGTTGGCTCATCCTTACTAGCTGTGACTGATTTCCCATATGAACTTTGTTTGGTTAATTAATTACGATGAATTAATTGATTCATTTTACGATGAATTAATTGATTCATCTAGGGTATTTTCATCAAGAATACGTAGGTATGTGTGAAAAATTTTAGCTCGATCGGACATTGGGAAGTGGGTGAAACATCGATTCCCACATAAAACTTTAATTATTAATTATGATGAATTAATTGATTAATAAGTGAATTTGATAATTGATTCATCTATTGTCATCAAGAATACATAAGTGTGAAAAATTTCAGCTCGATTGGACATTACATCTGGTTGGCCCATCCTTACTAGCTGTGACTAATTTCCCATATGAACTTTGTTTGGTTAATTAATTACGATGAATTAATTGATTAATTAGTGAATCTGTTAATTGATTCATCTATTGTCATCAAGAATACGTATGTGTGAAAAATTTCAGCTCGATCGGACATTGGGAAGTGGGTGAAATATTGATTATAAGATTCCGTCCAGACAGACAGACAAACACATGAAGCTAATATGGTAAGCGTTGTAAAAAGTTACATTAAAGTTAATCGAAAGTATTTTTCAAACTAAACAGACACAAAATCTGAAGTGGCCAAATCATTTAGAATGTCCGTCCGGTCGCGAATATGTTAATTTTATTTTGATCCGATAAGTAGTGTGGATGGAAATTACATTATAACAAAGTACCGTTACCATGGCAACGGAAAGACGCGCAGCTTTTTTGGCTCATGATAGCGGTCGAACGGAGGTTCGGATAGAGTTGAAATTTGGACCATCCGCAAGCTTCGATCTGGATTGAATGCCATTAGTTTTGTGGCAAAATCGTTCAAAAAGTTAAAAAGTTACATTAAAGTTAATTGAAAGTTTTTTTTTCAAACTAAACGGCGACAAAATCTGAGGTGGCCAAATCATTTAGAATGTCCGTCCGGTCACGAATATGCTAATTTATTTTGATCCGATAAGTAGTGTAGATGGAAATTACATTTTAACAAAAGTAACGTTACCATGGCAACAAAAAGTCGCACGAGAATTCTGGTCACTATGCACTGCCACCTAGAAGTAATCAAAATACTATCGAGGAAGCAGTGTATTATTTGTTACTAGGAAAACGCTAAAGTCCCGCCTCGTTGATGGATGAGCTTTTAAAAGTTTTTAGTTTGCGTGGGATATCTTTACTTTTGCAAGTGCTTTGTTTTGCTGCCTACCATGTAGTGATTGTTGTCATTCTATTGTTCTTTTAATTGGTATTATTACGTAAAAAACTTATATTAAAAGATTTATTTCTATGAACTCTGTCTAGCTTTTTCAACTTTTTCTTTCAAAAGGTAGGCCTACTACATCACCATAGCCTTAATGTCCATGTATAGGCCTAGGTAATATGAACGTTGTAGCCCCACCCGTTTGGTCAGAATTGGCCCAAATGGCACGAAAATATTGTACAAAAAATCAAAAAACTTATATTAAAAGCTTTATTTCTATATATTCTGGCTAACTTTTTCAACTTTTTCTTTCAGAAAGCAATACATCATTAGGTACCTTAATGCCCATGTGAAATATGAACGTTGTAGCCACACCCGTTTGGTCAGAATCGGCCCAAATGTCACAAAAATATCGCACTAAAAATCGAAAAAAATCGTAAAAGTACGATATTCATGAGAAATATTTCTTCGATTGTACCCAAAAACGTAGCAAGTCTAAGTTCAGAGATTTTGAAGGTCCCCTCAAATTTTCATCAAGATCGGATATGCCGTTTGCCCGGTAGAGAGCGAACAAACAGACGGAAAAACAAACAAACAAACAAAAAAAAAAAAAAAAAAACACCCAAGCTAAATTTGTTGGGGAGTCGGTGAAATTGAAGTCTTCGTTTCGCTCATCCAATTACCAAAGAGTTAAAATAGTTTTCCCAAAGAAATAATGTCAAGGTCCTCTAGATGGCAGTGGATTTTATCCACAAAGTAAAGGTTTACCCACGGGTTTACCCAAATACCTTGCCAATAATAAATAATATTAGAAACATGGCCCCGTGGACTGCGAACGTCGCAAATTTTAAAATTTAAATAAATGTGCAATGTGGGTCTAGCTATAGCACGTGCTCGCTTATCAACGCGCCCAACTGAGCGTTTCCTAGTGTTAAATACTTTAAGTAAGAACTAGTGTGTAAACCGAAAAAGGACTAGGGAACACAGTGAAAACTGTTTAACTGTATAATTGTAAGCCTAACTATGTATTGTTATTTGTTGTCCTTAATAAATAATGTAAATAATTTAATGCCAAAGATAGGCCTATATAGACTTGTGGAATAGAAACATAGAAGAAGCAGGTATGAAAATAAGCATTATAAAGAGTGAGGTTGTAACTATGCCAGGAGAAGGGGACACAGGGAATTATTGGCCCATGTGCGACCTACACGTATGGGCCATACGCGATTGGCACGCATGGCACTGACAAGTACGAGTACCTTGTTTGTGTCCTGCATGGCAAATTGGTGCTAACCATGCAAGTGCCATATTTAAAAACCATCAATGGGTTTTGGTTGTACTCGCGGCCAAAACGTTGCATGGCCCATCTACAAGTGTTGGGCATGGCCCAAGCGCGGACGTTAAGATAATCGTCCATGGCCCATGCATGGCACTTGACGGTGTGCTACTAGGGTACTAGGCCTAGTAACTTACCAAATGAGATGTCTGCACTGCCCCGCAGAGTAAGCCTCCGCCAGCCGCCTACATAAGCCTAACCACCAAGCACCAGCACTCTGAAGTCTGAACTGAAGCAAAGAATGAACGGGCACAGGCATGGCCGCACGACACAGTGTGCATCAATGACAAACCAAAGGCACTACCGGTACACACGCAGCCACTCAAAACCTAAGCTTTAATGACTGCTTCAATGCCAGCATTATCAAAGCCTTGCCACCTAGCTGCAGTGAAAGAGAGCTCAGGAAGTGGGAACTGGCTCAACAAATGGATACCAGCTCATGCAAGCCTCCCAACCTCAACCTGTAGAATGCTAACCTTGGGGTGTAACAGAGAACTAGGTCTACTGTACGGTGCCTTACCTGGCTGACCTTCCCTAGTTCCCCTCTCCACCGCCAACTGCACCTCTTGTAGGCCTACATAGTATTTGTAAATACTAAATAGGCCTAGTAGCCATTTATTTAGGCCTAGTCAGTTACGTATTCTCTCAACCCCGACGGGGGTGAACAAGGCTGTTCAAGCGGAAACGTTCTGTCGTAATGTTATTTATTAGTGTTGGCCTATTTGATTTTTTTATGTGACCTTCAACTCTACATGACTGCCACACTCTTTCTAGGCTAGGCTACCAATCCTAAGCCCAAAGCTTAAGCTGTTGGCTCACTAGCCTCACTATCAATCTTTCCCCACCCAACACTATAGGCCTACCAGCTTAAAAGGTAGGCCCATTGAAGTTCTTATTAATGTATTTTTAAGGCGGTGCACGTATTTTTTTAATGAAATTTATAAATTTCACTTTTCGATGTAAGGCCTACCCCTACTATGTTACTGTTATGCTTGTACATGTCTCGCCGTTTACTGCGCACTAGGCATTGGAATGCCGCGCTATATATATCCATTGATTAATGGCGAGCCCTCGTCCGGTAGACCAACCTCATAGGCCTAGCCGAGCCAGTAGACCCTAAGCTCATAAAAAGTTTTTAACAACTAGGCCTACCCTACTCCAACCTCTAGCGTAGGCCTACCTTGTAGTTGACAATTTGCGATATTTGTACTTTTTGCACTTTTCCTATGTAGGCCTAAGCGCCGTTGTGAAATGTTAATGTGTGCTAGGCTAGGCCTAGGCCGTAGGAGGCCACCACCAGAGATGTAGAGTAGGCCTAGGGCCTAGGGGCCTAGCCTAGGGGTAGGTCTAAGCCATTTTGTAAGTTACTTTATCTGTTTGCCCATGATACGGAAGTGGAACTGATCATAATTATCTTTTGCACTTCCTAGGCCTAGGCCTAGCCTATTTACCACTGACAACTGATAGGCCCTATAGGCCTACTAACCCCAACCAAAGAAGTGCCGCCTAGGTAAGGCCTAGGCCTAGCCTATTTACCACTGACAACTGATAGGCCCTAGGCCCTAGCCTAGGGGCTAGGCCTTACCTAGGCGGCACTTCTTTGGTTGGGGTTAGGCCTAGTCAACTTTTTAACAATGCAATTTTAGGGGAAAAGCATAGGGCCGGTAGGTAGGCCTAGGCCTAGGCCTAACGGGCGCGAAGCGCGTATGTTTAACAATATTATTATTACCTCTGGATTGGGAGAGTCAACTACCTTCCCTGTGAACAAATATTGTACATCGTCAAGACAAGGACATCTAGGGCCTACCAACCGCAAGGGCAAGCGGCTGGACGACACAAACGCTGTTCATAATACAAGCACGGGTTACGGTTTCTGGGCATTAGGCCTATTTTAAACTTACCTAATAGGGCTAGGTAGTATAGCCTAGGCCTAGCAGTTAGATTAGCCTTAGGACGAGGTTTCAAAACGTTTACTTTTCGTTTTCGGGTTCAAACAACAGTATTCCCTACTCCATTCTAGGCCTACTCTAACGGTAACCTGTAAACAATGCTGTAAACTGTCAACTAGCTGTCAGTGGCACGCAGTATACACCACGTTTCCAGAAAGGCAGCGCAGTGATGAGGCGGCGGAATCTTTATGGCGGAATTTTAAAACCTTCTCTTACATGCAGGTTTGAAAACGATTTCAAAACGTTTTGAGTTTTCAAAACTGCATGTAAACGCTTCGAATCTGGGTTTGGATCGGTTCAAGTCAATCCTGTTTGCTAGTAGAGGTGGCTTGAAAACTAGTTTTAAAACTGTCATGTAAACACCTGGCTGCAACCAAAACGCTCGTTGCGTTACAATTTGAGGTTATGTTTGCTAAAACCAAGTTAAGAACGTGATCTTGGTATTCCGAATTATGTTCTAAACGTTACGGCAAATGTTTTTGGTCATCTAATGAAGTTGTACTTATGTTATACGCAATAAATTATATTTTTTTTCTTTAGAAGTGGAATTTGTTTATTACATTGTGTTGTCTACCGGGAAAAAATTGAACTAAATAATAGTTTGAGATCGTTTTCAGATCTTGTATCATGTAAACGCATCATCGTTTTGACTTGACTCAAGTCAAAACTTTTTCAAAACTGCATGTAATTAGCAAAGCGTTGGAAGGGCTAGGCAAAGGAGGATGTCGTAGTCAGCTCCATACATTGTCCTTTTCGGGACATGAACAAGATGGACAAAGATGAAAGCAAAATAAAAAATACATAATAATATTTTTATTATAATTTGTGCATTAAACTATAAATTTAAGTTGAGTTGGGAGTTGAAAGCAACTTTTGTATCCATCACATAAACACTATAAATAACTAGGGAAACGCCAAAGTCGTTGTTAAACGAGTGAGTGAGCCATGTGTTGAGTACCTACCCGGTAACATTCCTTTTCTTCCCCCTATTTTAGGCCTCCCTAGCCTATCATAGGCTACAGTGGAGCATTATTGCCTAAACTATGACAAACTTAAATACCCTATTATTTATACGAATATTATAATCAAACTTAAATGCAAATATTTCCCGCGTACTTAACACATGACTCCTCTCACTCGTTTAACACACGACTTGGCGTTTCCCTAGTCGAGTTGGCTAGAGCACTCCATCTTCTCATGTCCACTCTGGCGGCGAACGCTGGAAACGCGCTAGTGTGGATAGAATCTACACATGCTATCTTCCCGCGTAAGAAATTAACTAATTGAGATAAGTATTGTGATGTTCTATCGCGCACACAACAAACAGCACCTACATGAAATCTAGTCTTCAACATCATATTTTAACAGAAACATAGGCTAATTCATTCCGTGAAAAAAAATGCATTGGAGACACTGAAAACGTAATCAAACGCCGACTGGTTAACCAACTATACCTACTGTTATTTTGTTAGTTACACATTTCGTACGTTGAATATTATCAGTCCACAATCCACCTACCCATTTGCCATTAGAGTGTATATTTGCTGAAGCCACTTATTGGAAGATAAGTGACTGAACACATGCACTGATTCGTTATTTCATGTAAGGAATCTACAAGAAATTACGGAAACAAAACACATTCCCTCCACTTAGGTAATTCAGTGAGATCTTAATAAAGAGTGGTTTTCAAATTAATATACTAGGAAAACGCTCAGTTGGACGCGTTGTTGAGCGAGCACCGGTACGTGCAACACGACCCTAGTAAGACATTCCACTAATGTTACATACCAATAAGTCTTTAAGGTCTTGACCGATTTAGCTGAAAAATTTGAAAAATAGGAGGGAATTGGATAAAATCCACCGGCATCTAGAAGACCTTGACATCATTTCCTTGTTAAACTCTTTGGTTACAAATAATACACTGCTTCCTCGATAGTGTTTTGATTACTTCTAGGTGGCAGTGCATAGTGACCTGAAACCACGTGCGCCGTTGCCATGGTAACGGGACTTTGTTATAATGTAATTTCCGACTACACTACTTATCGGATCAAAATAAAAATAACATATTCGTGATCGGACGGACATTCTAAATGATTTGGCCACCTCAGATTTTGTCTCCGTTAAAGTTTGAAAAAAAAAACTTTCAATTAACTTTAATGTAACTTTTTAACTTTTTGAACGATTTTGCCACAAAACTATACAGCAACCCGCCTAGGTGGTATGTACATGTGTGCAAAATTTCAGGTCGATCAGAGAAACGGTGCGACCTGTATCGAAGCAGTAACAGAAAAAAAAAAAAACAAAACAGACATTCGAGCCATAAGAGTCAAGTGGAGACGCTCGTTCGCTCGCTCAATTAAATTCATACCTAGTTGATAAGACTAATTCATTTTTGGCTTAAAACAATCAGTAGCCTAGATTATATCACAATAAATGGGCTAAGTCCAGATTAACAAAACCAAACCTTGGCCGGGGATCGAACCCATGCCTCCCAAAAGACCACCGAGACCGCGGTAGTGTATTTGTTGCTGAATTATTGGTGCATTTTGATATTATAATATAGAGAATATCAAATTCTTATTAAATAACCACTCCCAGTTATAAAGTCCGCGCCCGGCCAGAGGGAGACCATGGGTTCAATTCCTGTTTTTGTTTATAGTATTTATATTGGTATTTTCGCAATCACAATAAAACAATCAAATCCCCTCAAGAGTGGGTGAATAAGGTTTAAAAAATTTAAGTATTGCATTTTAATACCTGGGCTACCATGATTCCGAGAAAATTAAGCACAAGACCATGTTGACTTGTTATTCCCAATGTTCTTTTATATTGGTGTTTTGTCCAGTAATTTTTTATTTTGCATTCTAATAATTTAGGAACGCATAATGTTTAGTGTTTTCCCGCTTTATTGTCTTCACTCTTCACAAAGCTTGAGTGGCTTTATTGTTGTTGCTTGAATTGAAACGCTGTGTGCTACTCTAATATTGCATTACATTCCATATAAGGCCTATTATAGATTATAGAACATAACTAAATATTTTGCTTTGATATTAATAAATTTAGTCATTATATTGATATTATTTCAAAGTATGTTGGACTCTGTAACGTTGTACTCTGGAATAATACTACGGCCACAAAAATAAGCGGTTTATAAGAATGTCTACGTTCACAGGCGCCCGACAGACTATATCCGTAGGTATTTTAATTACAAATGTTGATATAAATCTATATAATTACTAGAAATACTTTTAAAAATAAATAAATACTAGATTTTGAATTCATATGAGCCACATGATACCTATTCTATTCCCCCAAAACCTTATATATTTACACTGTGCTTGTGTAGGATCATATGGGTGTTTACAAAGGTATCCTCACTCGGCGGCCATGACAGTGCTACGCCCCCGCGACACTAGCGCATTCTCTAGGTGATTTGAGTCCTCTTCAATGGTAGGGAAAGTTTTTGTAATTTCTGGATTGTATTTATTAAAATATTTAACATGTTTTGAAATGCATATAACGCAGTGTAGTCCTACATCTGTGACAATACCATGGAAAACATAGCCAGTACGAAATACGTGAAAATATTGCAAGGTTTACTCAATCTACGAGCGGAATTCGGGGGTACCTTGACGTCCAACATTCGATTAACCTTGGACACGGCATTTCACAGCCAGCTAAATAACAAACAAAAAATATTATTTCAAAATGAAAACCATTGTCGTTAAAATAATTTCCATACATTTCAACGTATTTTTCAGTTTTTTATTTCTTGCAGGTTTAAATCGTAACGGATTGTGCTCATTTTGTTAGCAGTTCTCAGTTACCTGGTCACGGATGTCTGTTTAAAATTTCAGCTCAGTCTATTTGGCCGTTCGGCCCTATGGGACCGGACAGACAGACATTTAACATACATTTAACATTTAACAGAATTAATCACGACCAGGCCCGATCGAGTAGCGTTGTAGACTACGTTCGCTGCGCTCACTCGTCTAATAATAATAAAGTAGACGCCAAAGTAGTTATTAGACGAGTGAGCGAGTCATGTGTTAAGTACCCGGTTTGGTTGGTTTCAGGGCGCGTCAAACGTTTAGTTATAATGCGCCACTCTAGTCTAAACTCTAAGCTAAGGGATATAGGGAGGAAAATCCTATGCTGGTTAGAACCAGTCACCCGTAAAAAACAAAATAATAAATAAATAAATAAATAAATAATAAAAATTGTAGTTTTACTAGTTTAATCTCTTAGTTACATACACACAAAAAAACAGATTTTTTTAATGAAATTTATAGAAGTTAGGAATTTCAGAGTTGTCCCTCCTAAATTAGTTTATAAATCAAACAAGAATAATGACATCGCTTTAGAGAATGACATATTGGCAGCAAAACCAAATGAAGAAGAAACCGACTTTGAGATATTTAAACTGATAGTGACTTTCGCAGGCTGTGGCCTTTTTTACATATGAAAAATCTAAACAAATGCTATCGATGTATTGAAAAATCACATTTTTATTTATTGTGTGTTTAAATCGCAATGGATCTAGCTGATTTTGTTAACAGTTCTCAGTAAACTCGTACCGGATGTCTGTTTGAAATTTCAGCGCAATCTGTTCAGCGATTCGGCTGATTTTCGATGTACACACACTCAGACAGACAGATAAGACAGACAGACCCACCGACAGACTCACAGAATAAGCGTCGTTTGAGTTGAATGGAGATACTCAGTATCTTTGCTCCCTCGTTTAATAATCTCAATGCAACCTCACAATACGACATAAAGGACTAAAAGTAGAAGTAGGTGGAATAAAACAACCTTCAACAAGAGAATAAAGAAGTAAAATAATAGCGGTAATCAAGCAGACCTTGTAGATGTAATGAAGTTACAAAAGGTGTGCATTTACATTTACATTTATTTATTGGCATAGGTATACAAAGTTTTGTATGGTGGTAAGGTTCAATATTAACATTAAAAAAATACTAAAATAATATACATTTTCATAATATAATTAATTTACAAATTTTCCAAAGAACTTTAATAATGTATTAGCCAATCTTTCTGTACAGTGCTCTCAGGTAACGAATTCCATTCATATATACTGTTCTATTAACTAGGAAAACGCTTTAGTCCCGCCGCGTTGTTGGATGAGCGTAATTGGTGCATTGAGCTGCCATATTGTGTTATGCGGATTTTCTGTTGTTCTGTGAAAAATCATTACTAAGTTGAAGATTTTTTAAAAATTAATTTAAATTAAATAAAAAATAAACTTTAATTTTTAATTTTTTAATTAATCGTAATTTTAAAAAAGAAAAAAAATCGTAAAATTGCGATTTTCATATAAAAAAATTATTCGATTGCGCTCAAATTTCACACGAATATATAAATTCATAAAATTAAGGTTCTGTGAAAAAATTATTACAATTGGTTTAAGCATGTAGGTGTTAAAAGTCAAAGAATTGTTTTAAAAAAGAAAAAACCGTAAAATTGCGATTTTCATGAGAAATAATTTTTCAAATGCGCTCAAATTTCACACGAATATCTTAATTCATAAAATTATGGTTCTGTGAAAAAATCATTAAAATCGGATAAAGCATGTAGATGTTATAAGTCAAAGAAATTTTTAAAAAATCGAAAAAAAACGTAAAATTGCGATTTTCATGAGAAATAATTTTTCGATTGCGCTCAAAAACGTGGCAGTTCTAAGTTCAGAGATTTCAAAGGCCTCCATAAAATTTCATCGCAATTGGAGTATCGGTTTAGCCGGAATCGTGCTGACAAACACACAATAATACAGGAAAAAAAAAAAACATTCCGGATTTTTTTCTCCAGTGTAGTGAAATGGAATCTTCGCTTCGCTCGCTACGCTCATCCAAAAATGAAAATTTTCCTACATCTGTCTTAAAATATCTCTTTTAAATTTCCTATCATGATCCCCCTACCTTTATAAATCCCATTTTTAAGGAAACTATTGATTTTTCCTCAACCTGGAAAATCCCTAGATGCCTTGTATTAATTACAAAGCCTGACCCTTTTTATCCTCAAATCCAAGGTATCTCACCCTAAATTATGTCAGCTTTCTCATACTTTCATATTTAGGTGTCCGTTAGGGCGCCGCATCCAAGCCGCGGTGCGTACACACTCGGGCGCACTCGGGCGTGCACCTTATACCGCAAGCAGAGTTGGGGTGATTTCGAGGTGCCACCCAGTCGTCATGAAACGTGATGTGAACTTGAAAACTATCAAAATCGGGGGTACCTGACAACACATACTAAATTTGGTTGGGGTACTAACATTCATTCTTGGTGAAAAAATGACTTGAAACATGCTCAAAGTGGCTACACAGAATAGAGCACAAACGGAATCCTCAAAGTTATCTCGGCCAGCGATTCAGACCAAACGGGTGGGGCTACAACGTTCATTTATGTTACATGGACATTAACCCATTGGAGTACTTCGAATAGTCCTAATCGTCCATTTTTCGGGGAAACTTCAAAGGGGTGCAAAAAATACAAAAATTCAAAAATTTTGTCAAAAACATTGTCTAAAATATTTGAAATAATTGTCGTTCAAAATTATAAATCTTGAGAAACACATGGCTAGTATGAATTCTATTCATCCAATCCAAAAGGGTGGAAAAGAACAAAACAGAGATAAATTTTTAAAATCTAAGTAATTTTTTAACTACAAAAATGTTACACACTTATGAAAAAATAAGAAAAAACATCTTTCCAGCCAAGAATAGAAAATAACTGTTTTATTTTAAATTAATGTGCAACGTCAAATCCAAAATTTGCCAAAAATTTCGAATTATTGACCCAAAAAAAATTATTGAAACTATCAGTTAAAATTACAATTTCATACTGGACCCTAAAAACCTGAATTTCTGAAATAAATTAAATAGTACTCCTATGGGTTAAGGAGAAAAGACACTGAAATGGCTATATCTGCTAGTATGTACACTTCAAAAATGAAATTTGAGTACGTGCTTGCATACCACATTTTAAAAAAAAAAAATCCTTTTTGGGGGGGGGGGGGGGTAGTTTTTAAGCGAGCGAAGCGAGCGTTTCCATTTGACTCTGTCGGAAAAAATAGTCACTGGTTTTGTTTTTGTTTTTTGTTTTTGTTTTTTGTTTTGTTTTTTGTTTTTGTTTTTGTTTTTTGTTTGTTTGTATGTCTCGCCATAACGTTCGAACGGAGGCTCGGATCGAGTTGAAATTTGGACCATCCGCAAGCTTCGTTCTCGATTGAATGCCATTAGTTTTGTGGCAAATCGTTCAAAAAGTTACTAGGAAAACGCTTAAGGCAATTCGACCGCGTTTTTTTTCTATTTTCCCAAATAATGCTACCAAGTCAAAACATAGTTTAATGGCTTTGAAACCTGGCTATTTTAGAAAATCAAAAATATTTTTTCAAAATTTTCTGATCCGGTACACGGCCAATATAGCCATCTCAAAATAATTTCAAAACTTTAATTCGCCAGACACACCATTCAACGTAGGGTGTTGTGTTTTTTGTGACATTAATTTTCAACTGTTTTTTCAATGGACTGACTGAGAGAAAAAAGATTTTTTTTAACAATTGTCTTTCCTGCGAATTTTTTTGTTTGGCGGTACAAATCGGTAAAAAATACCGCCAAACGAAAAAATTCGTAGGAAAGACAATTGTTAAAAAAAATCTTTTTTCTCTCAGTCAGTCCATTGGAAAACAGTTGAAAATTAATGTCACAAAAGCACAACACCCTACGTTGAATGGTGTGTCTTGGCGAATTGAAGTTTGAAATTATTTTGAGATGGCTATATTGGCCGTGTACCGGATCAGAAAAATTTGAAAAAAATATTTTTGATTTTCTAAAATAGCCAGGTTTCAAAGCTATTCACTATATTTTGACTTCGTAGCATATTTTGGAAAATAGAAAAACGCGGTCGAATAGCCTTAAGTCCCGCCGCGTTGTTGGATGAGCGTAATTGGTGCATTGAGCTGCCATGTGTTATGCGGATTTTCTGTTGTTCTGTGGAAAATCAGAACTTTGTTTGAAATTTTTTTTAAATTAAATCAAATTAAATAAAAAATTTACTTATTATTTTTAAATTAATCGTAATTTATAAAAAGGAAAAAAACGTAATATTGAAATTTTCATGAGAAATAATTATTAGATTGCGCACAAATTTTACACGAATATATTAATTCTTAAAATTAAGGTTCTATGAAAAAATCATTACAATCGGATAAAGCATGTAGGTGTTATAAGTCGAAGAAATTTTTAAAAAATCGAAAAAAATCGCAAAATTGCGATTTTCATGAGAAATAATTTTTCGATTGCGCTCAAAACGTGGCAGTTCTTAGTTCAGAGATTTCAAAGGCCTCCATAAAATTTCATCGCAATTGGAGTATCGGTTTAGCCGAAATCGTGCTAACAGACAGACAAAAATACAAAAAGAAAAAAAAACATTCCGGATTTTTTTCTCCAGTGTAGTGAAATGGAATCTTCGCTTCGCTCTCTACGCTCGCTACGCTCATCCAAAAAAGTAACATTAAAGTTAATCGATCGAAAGTTTTTTTTAAACTAAACGGCGACAAAATTTGAGGTGGCCAAATCATTTAGAATGTCCGTCCGGTCACGAATATGTTAATTTTATTTTGATCCGATAAGTAGTGTAGATGGAAATTACATTATAACAAAAGTAACGTTACCATGGCAACGAAAAGTCGCACGAGAATTCACTATGCACTGCCACCTAGAAGTAATCAAAATACTATCGAGGAAGCAGTGTATTATTTATTACCAGAGAGAGTTAAAATAGTTTTCCCAAAGAAATGATGTCAAGGTCCTCTAGATGGCGGTGGATTTTATTCACAAAGTGAAGGTTTACGCACGGGTTTACCCATACCTTACCAATCGCAATAATTAATAATATTGGAAACATGGCCCCGTGGACAGCGAACGTCGCAAATTTTAAAATTAAAAAAAAAATGTGCAATGTGGGTCTAGCTATAGCACGTGCTCGCTTATCAACGCGTCCAACTGAGCGTTTCCTAGTTCGATTAAATTGTAGGCTTTTCTTAAAATTCAATCTTCTTTTTTGTTTTCAGTGCTTTTTTATTTTTATTTTTTTTTATAATTCTACACACCCGCCTTTATAATAACTAGAGAGCACATTTTGCAAATTGCTTCAAGTTTTTAAAATATTGATTTTTTTAAGTAAGCAATAAATAATAATATAATAATAATAAATAAATAGCAAATACAAAAATTTGTAAAATAAAACGGCAACCAAGCTCTCTTTCCAAAGTCTTCGGCTGTGACTGCTGTGAGATATAGAAGTTGAGCCAAGCATTTCATTCTCTCTCCCTAGTTTCACATTGAAAAGAAGTAAGATCATTTCGCCTGTTGACGAGCGCCAAGCCAACCATTTTCGTGGTAAAAAAGAGTAAAAATTTTAAACTCAAAATCATAAAAAAAAATTACTTGGTTAAAGATTTCAAAGGCCTCCAGAAAATTTAATCGCAATTGGAGTATCGGTTTAGCCGGAATCGTTTTAACAGACACACAAAAATACAAACAGAAAAAAAGAAAGAGAGAAAAAACCATTCCGGATTTTTTTCTCCAGTGTAGTACAATGGAATCTTGGCTTCGCTCGCTACGCTCATTCAATTATATGGCTCGTTGCTAGGACGGTTCCAAAGTATTCGTTTACAACTTCCTAAGACAAGAACTGATGGACTTAAGTCCAAAATGTTAAGTTAAAAAACTTCTAACGATAGCTGAGGGAATCGAACCCTGCACCTTCTGCATTGGAAGCAGTGACGCTAACCACAGGATCAACGAGCCACAATTTGTCAGTTGTTGGATGGTATCTACTTAATTTATAACGATTCAAAACGGCATATGAGAAGGCCTCCTATAGTATTATATAACTAGGAAGCTTCGTTTCACGCGCGTTGTTGGATGAGCGTAATTTTTTTTGTTAAAGCGTAAAATTGCGATTTTCACGAGAAATAATTTTTCGATTACGCTCAAATTTCCCAGGAATATATTAATTCATAAAATTAAGGTTCTGTGAAAAATCATAACATTCGGATAAAGCATGTAGGTGTTATAAGTCGAAGAAATTTAAAAATCGAAAAAAATCGTAAAATTGCGATTTTCATTAAAAATAATTTTTCGATTGCGCTCAAAAACGTGGCAGTTCTAAGTTCAGAGATTTCGAAGGCCGCCAAAAAAGTTCATCGCAATTGGAGTATCGGCTACTCGATCGGGCCTTGGTCGTGATTAATTCTGTCTGTCTGTCCAGTCCCATAAGACCGAACGGCCAAATAGATTGTGCTGAAATTTTAAACAGACGTCCGCGACCAGGTAACTGAGAACTAATAACAAAATGAGCCCAATCCGTTGCGATTTAAACCTACAAGAAATAATAAATTGAAAAATAGGATTAATATGTGTAGTAACACGCTTTTTCAGGCGCGTTGTTGGATGAGCGTAATTTTTTTAAACGAAAAAAAGCGTAAAATTGCGATTTTCATGAGAAATATTTTTTTCGATTGCGCTCAAATTTCACACGAATTTATTAATACATCAACTTAAGGTGGTGTGAAAAATCATTACAATCGGATAAAGCATGTAGGTGTGAAAAGTCGAAGAAAGTTTAAAAATCGTAAAAAATCGTAGAATTGCGTAAAATTGCGATTTTCATGAGAAATAATTTTTCGATTGAGCTGAAATTTCACACGAATATATTAATTCATAAAATTAAGGGTCTGAGAAAAAAATCATTACAATCGGATAAAGCATGTAGGTGTTATAAGTCGAAGAAATTCTTTAAAAATCGAAAAAAGTCGTAAAATTGCGATTTTCATGACAAATAATTTTTCGATTACGCTCAAAAACGTGGCAGTTCTAAGTTTGGAGATTTCGAAGGCCTCCAGAAAATTTCATCGCAATTGGAGTATCGGTTTAGCCGGAATCGTGTTAACAGACACAAAAAATACAAAAAAAAGAAAAACATTTCGGATTTTTTTTCTCCAGTGTAGTAGAATGGAATCTTCGCTTCGTTCGCTACGCTCATCCAAAAATCACTGCCTCTTAGATGTTGCTCGATTGCAATGGAGGCAGTGGAAAAATATTTGTAAAGCAGTTATGCAGTGACCAAAGGGTATCGAAACTTGCACGCTCAAGGTATATTCCAGTGGGAGATTGAGTAAACCTTGCCATCTTTACTCGTATTTCGTACTGGCTATGTTTTCCGAAGTATTGTCACAGTTGATGTAGACTAAACTGCGTTTTATGCATTTCAAATAGTTTAATATTTTTTTAAATACAATCCATAAACTACAAAATCTTATCCGACCAGGGGATTGAACCCAGGTCTCCCACATTCCGGGTATAAGGGCGCCTTAGCCAACTTGACTAGGGAAACGCCAAAGTCGTTGATAGACGAGTGAGTGAGCCATGTGTTGAATACCGGTATCATCCCCATACTGGGCTAGATCCAGCCTTATGTATAGGGGAGGAAAGGGGATGTTCCCGGGTACTCACACATGGGTCACTCACTCGTCTATCAATGACTTTGGCGTTTCCCTAGTATATTCTATCAAGACAACGGCAATCTCAGTTAATCAGAAACAATATAGAAATGAAAAGATAAGAGCATGATGATAATATCTTCCAGTTTGTATTATGTGTATTCTTTTGAATGATAATAAGACAGGATAATGTAATAACATCTCAAGTTGATGACTAGATTGCCGTTTTTTAACCAAGCATTTTTTTTGTGTCATCAATTTATATCATCATTTCTTCTTATTCTATACCAATGATATCTTTGTTCTTTAAAATTCAGGGGTATTTCCAAATTGCGGAGTAAAAACCAAACGCCTTTTGGGAAATAAAGGAGATAGAGAGGAATAGAGAGGCCTACATGGACTTGAACCCGAAAACCCCATTTCTTGACACTTGCGGGCTATCCTGTTTTTGGGTGTGGGGGTGGGGGGGGGCGCATACATACTTGTCAAAAAGGACTGTAGAAGATTTTACCGTCCACCTGGGCGAGTGTCTTCATCTAAGAGGGTGGTGGATCATGTGTAAACGTTGTGTGACGTAAACTTACCTCCCCCTCGGCGAGTGCTTCATCTAAAAAGGGTGGGGATCTGTGTTAATTTGGTGTGACTGTAGAAGACTTACCGTCCACCGCGGCGAGGGGCTTCACTAAAGAAGGGTGGTGTATGTGTATAACGTGTGGTGACTGTAGAAGATTTTACCGTCCCCCCGGGCGGTGCCCTTCTTGAAAAGGGGTGGTGGATCATGTGTATAACTGTGTGTGACTTAGAAGATTCCCGTCCACCTCGGCGAGTTTTTTCATCTGAAGAAGGGTGGTGGATCAGTTAAAACGTGTGTGTGACGTGAAGACTTACCGTCCCCCGCGGCGAGTGTCTTCATCTGAAGAAGGGGGGGGATCATGTTATCGTGTGTGTGACTTAGAAATTTACCCTCCACCGGGGCGAGTGTTTTCATCGAAAAAGGGTGGTGGACATGGTATAAGTTGTGGGGGGGGGGGGCATAAATAATGTTCAAAAGGACAATGGAAGACTAACCGTCCACCGGGGCGATTTGTCTTCATCTGAAGGGGGTTTTGGTCATGTGTAAAAAGTGTGGTGACTGTAGAGACTTACCGTCCCACCGCGGCGAGTGTCTTCATCGAAAAAGGGTGGTGGATCATGTGTAAAAACGTGTTGTGACTGTGAAGCTTCCGTCCACCTCGGCGAGTGTCTTATCTGAAAAAGGGTGGTGGATCATGTGTAAACGTGTTGTGACTTTTAAGACTTCCCAAACACCTCGGCGATGTCTTCATCGAAGAAGGGTGGTGGATCATGTGTATAACGTGTTGTGACATAAAGCTCCGTCCACCTCGGCAGTGTCTTCATCTGAAAAAAGGGGGTGGATCGTGTATAACTGTGTGTGACGTAGAGACTTACGTCCACCTCGGCGAGTGTCTTCTTGAAGAAGGGGGGTGGATCATGTGTATAACGTGTGTGTGACTGTAGAAGACTTACCGTCCACCTCGGCGAGTGTCTTCATCTGAAGAAGGGTGGTGGATCATGTGTATAACGTGTGTGTGACTCTGATGCGGGAGTTCACGGGTTCGAATAACGCCACCGTCAATTCTAAAAAAAAAAATTACGAGGTTTTCTATAAGTATTGAGCACTCTTAATCAGCCCTCGGACATTCCCATCTCAATTCCTTTAGACACCTGACGGAAGGGCATGCATTGCACCATGGGCAGGTTTCTTCTTCATCTGAAGGCTGACTGACTGACTGTCTGCATGACGTAGATCTAGATAGCTCCTGCATCACGTTAGAGACTGCTTGGGTATCACACAAGTTTTTTACAAGTTATCCTGCGTCTATCCTGTTGTTCTGTGAAGCAAGCATTTACATATATCCCCCAACAGTAACATCCAATGTACTATATAGGTTGTCCTTCCCGTGATAAATGTAACCTTTGAAACTGAAGGAAGAGTTTCATTGTCTTTTTCGACCCAAACTATAAAAAAAGTTCTTACGTCAAGGCTACTTTGTTCGACTCGATTCGACTCATCAATATGCACTTTACTCGACTTCTAACAGCCAATCAGCTTTTAGGATTCAATATACGATTGACTTGAAGATCGATTTAGTTCCCAAGCAACGAAAAACAACGCGTACTGAAAAGTCAACGTCGTCCCTCGCGTCGTCCTAATGTTTTTGTCACTAAATAAATATTTAATTAATAATAAGGTTCAACACTTTTTGACGTTGCAATTGTATTTTTGTTATGTATAACTTGAAAAACGCTAAAGTCGCCCTTATACCAACTAAACACAAAACCCTATCATGTATACCTCTAATATCCATCAACTTCAATGCAAATGTTCCCGGGTACTCAACACATGACTCGCTCACTCGTCTAACAACCACCTTGGAGTTTTCCTAGTATATAGTTGGCTAAGACGCCCTTATATCCGGAATGTGGGACCTACCTGTCTTCTTCTTATTGCTAAATAGCCTTGGGGTCTATTACGTCTTTGTTTTCCCACCTACTAGCTGGAGCTCTTATAGGATCATCTGATGTTTAGAGTATGTTTCAATGTTTTATTGGTCTTTACTTTGTTGGGATGAAAAAAGGATTGTAGCACATAGTGCTGTGTCATGGTTTTGAATAAGGGATTCATGAATATAATGGGAAGGTCATTGGTCACTTTTTTTTAAGACATATAAACGTTTGGAAGGAATTAGGATTGAAAAGGATAATTCAAACGTAAATAGGCAATGCCTCTCGTCTTCTTGAGTTCAGGTCTTACTGGGGGGGGGGGGGTGTGAGGAATGGGCTTTTTAGGGCCCTTTTGTACTTATAGGCCTGGTTGGGGTCGTAATTGCCTAAACCACTAATGAGGGTGATTTACGCTCTGGTCGATTGTTTGTGGATAAAAAGTGTAGTTAGTTTACATAAATTTCCTAAGATAAACTCTCCTACCCATTGGTGAATGTCCACATTGCGAAACGTACCATGGCGAAGCCGTGCCATTCGTAATGCCGATTCTGAAACCCTCTGGAGCTTGTCATAGATGATTTACTGCAGTTTGCCCACACAGTTTGCGGGAATAATGTAAGAATGAGGTCTGATTAATGACTTATATAATAGACCCGAGTTTAGCAATTGAAAGACCGTTTTTTGGCCCTTTAGTGAGGCAATTGCAGTAACCCTAGCCTCTGTGATGCCTTGCTGGCTACGCTGTCATGTGTTTACCCCCCCGGAGCTTTCATCTAATATGACCCCCAGACTGGGGGTCATACCCCAGATACTTTGGCATATTTTGCTGGTTGGGATATCCTCCCCAAAATATTCAAGACTATCATGTCGACATACTTGCTGATCTTGTCTTGTAAATGGACAGATTCACTTTATGGTGACGTTTTACTTTTCATTCGCCATAGCCAAACCATGATTCCAGGGCATTTATGCTTTTTTGTAGAAGTCGAAGGCTATAGAAGCATTCCATGACGATCTAGCAATTACTGCGTTCGTCTGCATAGAATGGCATAGTGGACCCCCATCTACTTTAGCATGTCATTGATAAAAATAGTAAATAACCTTGGGTTCCAGGATAGAGCCCTCGGGACACCCGCCTGGATCCCCTTGTGGTGGAATTTGCGTGTCCCACTGATGCTTTAAAAGGTACGAACCCTGCAGATAGTAGTAGATGATTTTTGTTAATACAGAGGGAATCTGCTTGGTGACAGTTTGTATATTAATGGGCCTCAGATGAACGAACGCCGGATCGACGCTTGGGCTACGTCGAGAAAGGCAATTGCAGTGACCCTATTGGTTATTGAAGGCCTTCGCTGATGTGCTCCACTACTCTCAACCAGCTGGTGGGAGTGGAGTGGCCTTTTCGAAACTCCAAACTGTTCGTTTTATTATAATATTTTTTATCTTTTAAGTGCTTGTTATCCTGTTTAGGCTGATTCGTTCGAATATTTTTGAAATGCGGTTAGCAACTGATTGGCGGTAGTTTTGGGGGAAGGTGGGGTCGCTTTCCCGTTTACTAAAACAGAATTATCTTGGACCTTTTTCATCATCATTGGCAAGTAATTGACCATTTGCAACCATTGATAATTGCAAAGACCTGGGTTCAAACAACGGTCGGGAAAGATTTACTCAATCTACCAGCGGAATTCGGAGGAACAGAGCGAGCATGATTCGATACACCTTGGACACTGCATGCATACACAACACAGCCTGTCAAATGATAATAAAAAAATCTTCAAGAACAAAACCAGTGTCGTTAAATTAAATCCTACACATTTTTTGTCTATTTTCTAATTTATTATTTCTTGTAAATTTAAATCACAATGGATATGTTTGTTACAATTCAATTTTCAATTTCAGCATAATCTATTTAGCGATTCGGCTGATTTTTGTAGTACAAACACACATACACATACACAGAATGATCGAAGTGCCGTTCGACTTGCGTTGTAAGACACAATCGCTGCGCTCACTCGTCTAATAATATTCAACACATGCTAAAATATCGTAATCATCATTGATTTAGAACATTTGGCCTTTCTAGGCCCACCCGTCAATCAAGACTATTACAAAAATTGAGGACTAAATTCGAAATTTTATGAAATGCTCTCTAGTTCCTTTAGGGACAAACTCAAGCAAATTCAAAGATGTAAGTACAAAAGAAAAAAGAGATAAGAAACGTGCCATACAGAATTTTGTTTACGGAGTCAAAATAATTTATTTCTACCCCTAAATGACGAGTGGGCCTTTTTAGACATAATTCAGGCATTTAGAAGTTAGTTATGAGAGTAATTAAAGTGTAATAGGTACACAAGTATAAAAAATATGCTAAGAACATTGTATTTGATGTGTGTCAGGAAGAAGCTTCATTACGATGATATTTAAACTGAAGAATGATTGTTTGCCTGCATATTTTAACGAGTTCAAAAAATATAATAATAATAATGTACATGAACATGAAACAAGGTCATCAAATAATTTTAATGTTAAATATGTGAACAAAGTTGCAACTCAAAAATCAATATTTTATGCTGGATTAAGAATGTTTGATAAATTGCCCAAAAGTATAAAAAATAATATAACAAAACAAAACTTGTCAAAATTTAAATGTGAATGTATAACATATGTATCAGTTTACTAACCGTACAATTAGAAAGAGTCTCGATTTGGATGGTCGGGAAACACTCCCGTAGGTGGAATTGTTGGATATTTAATACAATCCAGAAATTAAAAAATCCAGGGTCCGCATACGAGGAAAGAGGGGGTCGAAACCCGAGTCTGCCGGCACTTTCTCGGGTAGCCAACTAGACCACCGAGACGTAACTATTTAACTGCTGTATTGTCGTTACATTATAGAACTTGAATGGAATGGAACAATAAAAGCATCGAAAAACTGTTGCTGTTGAATTGACCAAACAAACATATTTATAATGTATACCTTACGCAGGTATGAGCGAGGGTATATTTCTCCATTTGGATAGTCGGGAAACACTCCCGTAGGTGGAATTGTTGACTAGAAATAAATGTAATGTATGTAATAGCTGATGAAGCTATATAAATAAATGAATATATGAATATGAATATGAATATGAATATGAATATATACGTTGATGTCTAAGATCTAGCTACAAGGGTATTCAAAAATAATCTGATTCTTCTGAGGTCCCGGGTTCAAATCTCGGCGAAAACGGCAATCCTGACTGAAGGTTATCCCCGAGGTTTTCGAATGACATCCCTTCACAAAATGCCCCAACCGCAATATAGTTAGCCCCCTGAAGAGGGGCATGCATTGCACCCTGGGTTGATTAAAAAAATAGCTGCAAAATAAATACATGAATCACGGTTTGGTTGTATTAATTCATTATGGTATATTTTTTGAGGATTTTGCACTGGCGTTTCATTATGATTTGGTAACTGAACTCGCTCAGAGGAAACGAGCTAATTCCGTACCGGTGTAACTTGTAATGATTTAATTTTTAATTTTAACGATTACCTATATAAATAATGTAACTGTACTAAATCAAGAAAAGGAGAGGAAGCCATAATGAAGAAGCAAGAAATCAGTATTACTTTTATCACCACTGTTCGTCATGTTCCAAAATACATATTTTTGTAAAGTTATGAGCAATGGTTATTTTTTGAACCATATTCTAATTATGGGCCGACCTTCCAAACATTTAATTTTCTAGCGACAAGACTTATTGGAAGTAGTTAACTTTTTCTCTTATCTGTTCAGGTCTCATACAGTCGGAGGCCTACTTCGTAACACTTTCTGGTCACTTCTGTTTGACAATGATTTAAGCAATAGTAGGTAGTCTGACCGGCAGCGAATGTCTAAACAAGTCTTGTTGATTATTATTTTTTGGATGGGCTACTTACTATGCAGAATAAATGTAAGGATCTTTATCAAATTTTGTATTTTTCTTATTATTGTTAATATTTATGAGAAAAGCAGCCGACAAAAAGATGGCAACGCCCAAACATTAGCTTGCCATTGACAATTGAACTTTATATCCTAATACGTTGAGCTCCCCCCTTTCCCCAACCCAGTGCAGTGGTACCTACGTCACTGCGTGTTTTTACATAATTATTCTTTTCTGTGACATAATTTAAAGGTCGTGTCAACCAGAAAGATAATAATATCCTATTGTAAAAACAAAAAACAAAAACAACCAAGCAGACCAGCGTCCCTCACGCGTTTCCCTGCTTCGAGAGCATTGTGGACAATAAAGTTGGCTGACTTCGTAATTTCTAAAATGTCCCGTCCCCCCCCCTCCCAATGTCCGATGTGCCCGGGCCCCGTTATTATCGAAACGACGGCCTAGCTGGCAAACGCGAGAGCCCCCTGTCGACGGACGGACGAATTTCTCGCTAGTCTAGTCAGGTCTGCGGCCGGAGGTTGTTGTGTTCTCAACACACTCTTCAACGCGCAGTCTGTTAAAACTCAAACCTGATTCTTTCAGTATTACGTGAACAACAATAATTATTAGTTTTAGACAGTTCGAACAATAAACGGAATTTACAATGTGTGTTAAGTTAGTGTCAGTGGAATTTACCAGTGTTTTGGTGGCGTTTGTTTGTGCTATTGGATTAACTCGAGTGTCAGGGGACAGTAAGTACTAGGCTCTGTTTTAGTCTATTTTTATACTCTCTCTCGCCCACACAATCATGCCAGTCAGTGTAGACCGCCTAGGTTCGAACCCCACATATGTCATGGCTGAGTTTTAGGCGTGTTTTGACCTGTGGCGTGAGCCTACTATGCTGCATGCCTGTGGGTAGACGTTTCTTCTGAGCCCCGCCCCCTTAGCTAAACAATTTCTTTTCTCTATGGGCCGAAAATCATCCGTTCAGGTAATAGTCGAGCCAAGACAAGATGTTGTGTTTGTTTTTTGCTCTGAAAACGTATGGCGTGATCGCCAAGTAGCCTTGACAAGCAGTGGTGCGCACTTAATTATAAGGTACACGCTCCGACTTCGTTTGCATGACTTACACCTGGACACATTTGCAACGGTGAAGGTGTTATTGGTTGTTCTCGCGGGTATTATGAACGGGCAGTGGAAGCCTGTATTCTAGTAGGGAATATTGTAGGCATATTCATTCATGATGGTTCATTTCCGATGGGTGATATAATATATTAGGCCATGCTAAATGCGCAGCCTTGGAAAGGAATGCATTCAACGGTATTACATACAGAGTCAATTTAAGGTGGGACAGGACCTCGGTATAGTTGGCTCTATGTTGGTGGAAGGAGAAGCTTGAGATAGGCCCTGGAGGTGGGACTTCACAAGTGGTCGCTCAAAATATTCGAAATGAGCCGTCCAATACACGGTCGCTGTTGCCTTTGCGGCTGTGACTACACCATGTACTGCAGAAGCTCCGAAAGCCGCGCGTCTCAGGTCAGCGTAGGCGCCGATCGTTCACACATGCAGCTTCTCGGCCTCGGGCTCACAGGTCGTCGAACGAGTTAGATCAAGATATGTTAGCTGTTCTATTCTAGGAGGGTAGGGTGGCTGAGTTAACTAACATCGAAACCATATTTTGTTCATACTCATATATTATATTAAAGGTAAAACTAATCATGTACTTATCAGAAAGTACAAAAATGGCAATTGTAATGCTGTGAATGAAAAAAAAGGGAAAAAAAAAAGATTCATAAAACTTCCGGGCCAAAAACTAAATGGATTCAAAACCCACGTCCGTACTAGGTAACACGGATACCAGTTTACCGCCATACCGGCATGTAATTTAAAAACCGTTGCTGAAGACTTCTTGAATACCTGGTAAATGCATTTGAACGAAGGGTTGTATGTTTAAATTGCTTTTTAAGTTTTCCTTTTATCATTCAATTGTATACGATTATTGGTTAGTTACGGAAGTACCATTTTATGTATAAAGACCAGTGCCTTGCCGCCCCCCTCCGCCACCCCCGAAAAAAGCTTAAATTATCATATTTTCTTTTTTTAAAAAAAAAAAATCCATCTATTCATTTTTTTGAGTAGAGCTAAATTACGTACGAAAAAACCACTTTAATAAAAAAAAGCTGTTCCACAAAATTTGCTCGTGTCTTAGGTCCCGTAATTAATTTTTATGAATAATTCTTTGCACTTAGGTGTGGCTAGCGTTGGATAAGTTTTTTTAATTGACATTCCTTGCACAAGTTGGTAATGATATTACTAACAGTTCAATGCAATCATCAATCACATGAGTGCACGTTGCAGCCGCACGTCGCGCTAACTTATTTTTTTATACACTTTCTTTGATTATCAAACTATACCATGTACCTGATAAACATAGGTGAAATCCTATAGTATATTATAATCTGTATTCTATGACTCGTGTTCCCCAAACCCTAATAACTTCCACATAAAAAGATAGATTATATGCACATTATCGCAAAATTCTCCCCGCTTTGGGATTTTCCCCACGGATTCGTGGACTGGTAAAAAGCAAAGAATCAAACAAACATACAACACTGAAACACAAGAAAAAATAACGTTCAATCTTTCTTTCCACTCGTCAATTGAGTCATAGCTCACCGTTAGCGCAGCTTCCATTGAGCAGGTCTGAGTGTGTGTCACCCCTGCCCCCACACACGCGCAATCAATTCGCGATGTTCTTTGATGTAGTCTCTGGCTTATGTATGCCGCGCAGGACCGCCGGAGTTCATAGTCTCGAAGGGGAAATAAAAACAGATTGTCGCTTCGCAGTTGACACAGACAGTAGGATCTGGACACAAGGGGAAACAAAAATTACGTCAATTGCGGAGAATGTTTTAGGTTAATAATAATAAATAATAGTAATTAACTAGCAACATTCGAACTACAACATGAATCAAATTAATCGAACTTAGATAAGCCACCACAGGTTGTTCAGTCGCAAAAAATAAAACAATGCAAAGTTATAGATATATAAAATGAACATTGGTTGGGGGTCATAGGCATAAAACTTGTAATGACCGTTGACACGTTGTTTGTTCACAATAGCCAATTATTATTGGTGGCTCGTTAGGGAACTCGCAGGTGTGTTTCGCCGAGGCACTAGTACACAATGCTCGGTCGGGCACCTCCTAAAAACGTAAGCAGCGTTGGGGTGTTTTCGAAATATCAACCAGCTGTCAAGAAACAACTAATTCCATATAGAAAACTGTCATAATCGGTGGGGGGTATGCACATTCTTCTGGTAAAAAAGGGAGTTGAAACTCGCTCAAAATACTTTCCTGTTGTTATCTAGTGCCCGTCAGGGCGCCGCGCAGAAGCCAAGCATCGGTGTGCTAACACTCGGGCTACTATAACTAACTAATTAGACCCTAATTCGAACACCGACGGGTGGTCTACACTCTACAACGTTCAAATCAAATTGTAACACTGCACGGTAATAATTGATCTGGTGCAATTTGAAACAAAAGCTGAAAAAGCTTACCCTGGGAAGATTCGTTGAAATCAAGGTTTTTTCAATTTAACTATAGAACTAAAGAACGATCTATACTATACACTGTATGTAAACACAAAAAAAAAAACATCCATCCTAGTGAGTGGGGTATCGAACCCTGGGTCTCTCTCATCTCCTCCCTGCCTCCCTTCCCTCCCGTTGCCGGTCCGAATTGCTTTTTTTGTTGCTTTTTCCCCTGCTACCGTAACGGTTTACCTTCTTACTCTGGATTGTTGTACATTGTAGATCTGAATAGAAAGGAACAGTACTGGGGGGTTTTGACGATTCTGCTGCTTTTTGAACTGACCATCTAAACACGATTTAGAATGTCATTGACCTAACGCAGGTATGAGCGAGGGTTTATTTCTCAATTGGAAACACTGAGAGTGTCCTGTAGGTGTAATCAAATTTTAACAGAAATCATCCAGAATCTATTCATCTAGACAATGTACCCCAAACTGGATGTAAGATAAAGCACTCACGGCAATCGGGAACCCGCGTTTTTAAAACGGTACCGCCTACCTCCCCACCGCGTGGGAAAGTATTTTTTTATTTCTGGATTGAATTTTCTAAAAAAAGCACATAGATTATTTATATGATGCTCCATTTTTATGTGTTTTGAAAACAAGTGTTGGGAGACGGTGGTGTCTTTTTATTTTAATTGTATTTCCTACGTCATTTATATCTAAATTTCTACGCTATAATAACATAAATTTACTTTGCCCGTGACCCCCCGCTCTTGCATAATTTGCCTCGCATAATCAATTTTTGCACACAGCAAAAAACTAAATTAAACAGAAAAGGAAAAAGCCATTATGAACCTGGGGGACAGCGCGGGGGCAGGGGGGGGGGGGGGGGAGGGGGGGGGGTTAAAACCACAGTGAGTAAGATATTAATCCCACCAAAATTTCCGTAATAAATAACACAGTCCACTTATACAATTCGACAGGCCACCTTGCCATATGTTTGCCTTGTATGTTTCGTTATTACATTAAAAAATTAGGTATATTTTACTGAATGATGGAGCATCCACATTTTCTGTTTCGTCGGGAATTTCGTTTTTTATGTATAATTTTTCGTTTGGTAAGATTTTTTAATCTAATATATCTGATGGACTACTTTTTGAAGAATGACAATAATATGGAACTTATTTCCCCAAAGGTTAACAACAAAACCACTTACAAGGTCAATGTAGTAAAAGCCTAAAGTTTTGCTCTGCATATACATTACGTGATGAGGGCTAGGGCGCTGAACGAAGCAAGTGAAAATTCTTGTATAGTACATAATCAAAAAGCCTTGCATGAACAACCCGCCGCCACTGCATGACGTATAGTGGAGTGGAACACCATTTCAATGAGTTCAAGAGACCAGTCAAAAATTTGTTTTTATTTTCCAGTTTTCCATATTCAGATCCAAATATTTTAGCGTTGTCTTTGTCCTGTTTCTTCTAGAATCTAGGCTGCTATGTTATCTAAGGAAAACTACAGAACGGACAGAGTTTGTTGTTCTTATTATGGGTTTGTTGTTACAGAATTGCTATGTTTTATTTTCATGACACAACTAACATTTATAACACTTAATAATTTGTGATGATTGGAAAATACGCAAAAATGTAAGCAATGATTTGTCATTTACACCGTCGGGAGTGATTTAAAAACGGGCGCGTCACGGCCTTGGGGACAGTCTCATCGGCGAGATTTGAGCCTCGAGTCGGAGGGGAGGGGGGACTATTAGATTCAATGCGTTTATCTGTGATCTGTGACGCAGCGATCATTGCTTTTCTTAATTCTAGAAATTAATCCGGTCAGTGAATAAGTAAATGCGAATACTGCTTGTACAGTGTACGGATTTTAATTTATAGCCTAGATGTAAATCCTTTATTATAATTTGATTTATTTCTGGTATGAACACAGTCCCGCACTGTTTCACTGTTTGTCTATGATTATTGATTAATCAACGCTATAACACACCAATAATAAAATACAGTATACCTAGTAGACCGAATTAATAACGCCATATCCAAATCTCAGTTGGTTGCAGAGCTCAGCTCATACAAGGAAGCGGAAGACTGGGGGTTTATATCCCAGTTGATACAATTTCTATATTAAATGTTACTGCGTTACAAGGCTAAAACTCAGGAACTTTTAAATCGATTATAAATGACTTGTTACAATAAACATTAATATTATTTCTCGATTTGGTTAATATCGGAAACACTGCCGGAGGTTAATTGTTTATTATTTAATACAATCCAGAAATTAAAAAGTTTTTATTGTGTTTTGTGGGTGGTCTAGGGGTTAAGCCGCTGCACTTACTGGAATGTGGGAGATCCGTGGTTCGAGTCCCGGTCGGGCGAACTTTTTTAATTGTCTGGATGTATTAAATAATTAAACAATTACATATTATACCACCCCATGGTCAACGGAACAATATTTACATTTTTTAGATTGCCTTGGGGCGCTCTTGCGCATAAACAAAACGAGTTGTTTGTGCGTTGGCTCTGCAACATTCCAACAAGACTAATAGAAACGCTCCCTATAGAACCAGAATGATGCCGGGTTCGAGCCAAAACGCGCATTTTCAATTCGAATCTTTAATAGGTAATAATTTGTTAGTACCATATTCACAAAGATTGCGATACATTCTTTTAAAGTAACTATATTTTTTCAACATCATGTGTGCGGCGTGATCTAATTATGCACAGAATGCCATTGTAAATCTACTACCAATAATATTAGCATTGCTTTTCATCGAAGATATGTATGACCTATTATGATTTTGCTATGTACGTGTTCTCATTGGGCTCATCTTAACAAATTTCATATTAACCTGTTGATTGAAGCAAAAACCTGCACACATCTCAAATATGTCCTTATACTGTTCCTGTGTTCTATTAACAAATACGTTTGATAGGCATACATGCATTGTGTGGTGTTCTGCATTAGTTCAACAATTTACTCATTAACCCAATGAAATCGTTTTGTCGAACATAAATAACCCCCCTGTACACTCAAAAGCGTATCGCCAGAGTGCGCCACTTGCTGGTGCTAAAAGGCCTAAAATATCGGCCAAACTGCATTTCGTAGTTCAGTAAAGTTTTAGCGTAACTAGACACCGATTTGATAATTTTTTTTTTATTTTGAAGATAAATTTGAAATTAGAACTTATGGGTTTTTGTACTTTTTCCATACATTTTTTTGTATTTTTTTTTATAAAGCTCTAAAGTGAAGGTAAATTTTCAAAATATTGACCAAGTTCGCAATTTTTGTATAGAACCATATTATATTCAATTTTCGAAAATCACAAAACATAAGTCCTAGTAAATTTTATCGTGATAGAATAAAAAAAAAATTATGCGATATAACAGTTGTGGGTCGAGTTCATACTGAAATGCTTGGACACTGCATCGCCACCGATATTATAGCTACTCCTGTGCAACTAATAGGCGTTCTACTTACTTGAGGCTTTTTATGCCCTCGTTGTGTGTGTGTGTGTGTGGGGGGGGGGGATAGTTAGTGACCTATCTCGCGATTTTTTAAAGGGGTTCGATGCCCGCTACGCATATTATATGAGTGTGATGTTAGTGATTCTTAATTTTTAAATGTCACTTTGCCGTTTTTGAAAGGGCACGAACATATTGCATTGAAACTAATCAAACAGGCAGACCCTACGAAAAACGTGTGGGCAACTCACGAGGTCAGGAACTCGATTTGTGAATTCGAAGGGTTTCGACTTCCTGTTTAGGAAATTCCTTCCCATTATTTCTTCTTTTGTATTTGGCTCGGCAGTCGCGCCTTTGAGTCAGTGGCGGATCTAGGCATAATCATAGGGGGGGGGGGGGTCGATTTGCGTGTGCAGGTAAATTCGTGGGAAAGGACTAAGCGCGGACGCACGGGGGGTATGGGGGCGGAGCCCCCTTATCTGCGCCGCAGGCGAAATTTTGAAATCAGGTTTTTAGAGGTGCATTTGGTGCGATTTAGAAAAAAGTGGTGGGCTGATGCAATACGAAAACAATGTATTTGTGTGCACCAATTTGTTTTGGTCGTCATGGTCTAGCTTACAATTTACAGCATTGGCCTAGATTGCAACATGTTCTAAACGTTTTGATCTTATTTTCAATTCATCATTTTAATTTATTTTATTAACGTCTATCCTATTCAGTTAAAAAACGATTTCACATAGAGGACAAACATAATCAATCGAAGTACACTGATGCAGACACATTCTAGAGGCAAACTGATTATTTCTGACAACATAAGTACAGGTTGACTTTTATTGGAGTTTTAAATAAATCGCGCCGAAAAGGCGAAAAATTTTGAAAATCAGGTTTTTAGAGTGCATTTGGTGCGTGCACAATAAAATACAAAATCATTTTTTAAAATTATTAATGAATCTGGGGGTGGCGAGTCGCCCCACACGCCCCCCCCCTTGTACCCCACTGCTTTTGAGTTGGATATGCACTTGCATGACAGATGCAGTAGGCCTATGTGGGGTAGATAGTCAGTGTAGGTACTTTTCGATGCGATAACACTATTGTCATTTATCAGTAAACCATGCATAAAGACCCTTTACATCGGTAACACAATTAATTGCTAGCAATGATTGCTGAAAAGTGAGCGGAGTCCTACTTCGGCATTATTGCTAGCAATTTTTCAGAAGGGGCGTAGGGCTTGGTAAATAATGCGGGTATAGAAAAAATGTGTGTATTCCAACTTGGAGTCGAATTAATTGCGGGCAATAGCAATTGCTACAACTAATTGCTCGTGTACAAGGGCCTTAATAGGCATCCTGTAGAAGGCAATGCACAGGTGTCAACATTGACAATGATTCGTGCATGAGGGGGGTGAGGGGTCGAGTCTAAAGAATATACAAATATTCAGTGGCGGAACTAGGCGCCCGCTTAGTAAAAAAACAGTATTTCACCCTGTTTGGAAAATATTGTATTTATTTTCGTTGCTAAAATGACCGTTTAGAACATTGAAATATGGACTACAACGAAAAATCTAGCGGTTGAGGTGAATCTAGGCGGATATTAATAGAGAAACTTTTATAGCTTCCACACCCAATAACATCAAAACCTACATTATTTTTTGTAATATAGCATTACAAGCCCATCAAACTTTCTAATTTTACTAAAACGCACCAAACCACTCTAAAAGCCTGACATTTTCAAAATTTTCGCATGCGGCGCTATTGTTGGGGGGCCTTGCCCCCAAACCCCCCGTACTTGGTCCCCATATAATACTACCGGGATATTATATTGCCCCCCCGAGATGAAAAGTCCTGAATTCAACACTGAGTGCTCTCAATCCCATGATCCAGATCTTCGCATTTTTTTTATTTTTGAAACCTTGTATAGGCCTACCTGCTGAAATTATTTTATAAGGAGCTAATAATCTACTCTACTAGCCCCTAGCCTCATCATCAATCATTAAAGTTTTGAATTTATTTTTTAAATTTCTAATATCGAAACCAAGTTGGAACTTTAATATTTAATTTATCAACAACAATGGGAACAATTTTTCGTTTTTCCATCTTGCCCCTTTTTGATAGGCCTATATTTTTTAAAACCTAGCCTATTACACATCATAGCTTTAAATTATTTTTCAAAATTCTAATATCGAAACCAAGTTGTAACTTTCATAATTTTATGCACTAACACTGGCCTATAGTGTTATTAATAATTATCAACAACAATGAGAATAAATTTCGTTTTCCATCTTCCCTTTTAGGCTAGGCTTTTTGATATATTGTTTGTAACCTATATGGCTCTGGCTAGGTCTACATCATAGTTTTGAATGTAAGGGCCTACTATTTAAATTTCCAATATCTAAACCATGTTGAAAACTTTCATGTCTAATTTCTAAGTCACTGGGCCGAATAATGTTTTTTGATAAAAGCAACAACAATGCGAACAAATTTCGTTTTCTTGGCACACCAATATTTGGCTTAGGCCTAGCCTAATAGGGCTATATTGCTCTAGTGGTGAGCCTACCACCTACATTACGGTACCGGTAGGCTATGATGTTTTGTAGATCCCACATCTGCTAAAATGTCATTGTGATTTTACAGACCTTGGTTTGATTTTTGATATCTTTTTGTGTTCGTCAATGATTTTTTGTTACATTATGTCGGGTATATGTCATTATTGACTCTCCGGAGTTCTATAGGTCGCTGGGGGCGCTTACCCTCATGCACTGGTGAGTACGGGTGTGGTTCCCATGTGCACTAAGTGTGGGAAGTTAGGAACTTTGTATGGTGGTGATGGAAGAGATGGTCTCGTTAGCGGACAAGTTAGCGCGATTTGTCTGTTGTAGCGTCGGAGGTACGCCTTATTCCGGACGCGTGACGTTGCCCTCTCCTCAAAATCGGGTACGATTGATGTACTGTGGGGGGGACGGGGGGGGGGGAGCAAAAAAATGGAAAAATTAATGGTTAATATATTCAGACTGGGAGATATCGTCAAAAAAAAATCACACCTGTGGATCCCAGGACCGAGTGAAGGGCACGAGGGGGGCGAACCACAAGCGAGGAAGGAGAGGATCCTGTGCGGCCGGATGGGGCAACGCCGCTCACCGTTCTTCCGGAATTCTAGGGCGACGTCGTTTGTCGTTCGCCCCGCTTAGCCACAAGCGCAACACCGACTGTGTTCTCAGGTCGATGACGACGAACTCTCGCACTATCGTTATATATTCGTCAGCGCTTATCTCCGTTGTTGGTTTTCGCTATCTGCATCACGCAGCGTCCATAAATATTTTCAATTTTGAAACTCGGTGACCTGGATAATGTAGGCCAAATCAGACTTAAAACAAAAAGAATCTAAGACTAAAACAAATATCATTAAAAATCAACACTCTGCTAGATTCAGCATATATGCACGTTTCCGTTTAAAAAAGTGCCTCAACATCGTTGAATCCTTTGGCTGCTGCTGCGGCTTGGCTGGCTGGGGGGTTAATTCTCCGCGCAAAGTTATAAGAGCCAAGCCTACAGTGAAAACGGTGCATGTTAAAACTATGAAACTTGGACCACACTTGGATCAATATCAAGTAGCTATCAGGGACAGGAGAAAATAATTTTTTTTGAATAATAATCAAAACACTTAATAAATATCTAGCGTCCAAAACAAACGGGGTTAAATTTGGGGGGACCGTGGGCCCAAAAATGTCAAAAACAACTATGAACTTAAAAAAATTTAATTATTCAAAGAAAACGCTACCGTGAGAGAGAGAGAGAGAGAGAGAGGAAGAGAGAGAGAGAGAGAGAGAGAGAGAGAGAAGAGGAAAGAAAGGTAACCATCTGGCGCACAACTCAACAGAAGTCAAGAAAATCCAACCACTGAGCGGCGTTCCATCCAACTTCAAACAAACCGCCAATATCTGACACAGCAACGGTGCAACCCACTTTTGAAGGAATCGACTCTTTGAAAATAAATTTATCATTCAAAGCCCATCATTCAGACCTTGATAGGAAACAAACCATTTTCCCCATTTTTTGACCATTTTCCCGTGGTAACAACTAAAAAGTAATTAAAAAAAAAAAACTCAAAATCATAAAAATTGCTTGTCCATGACTTTTTAGAATGAACCAATTCAATGCTTAGCAATTTTGTTATGTTTTGAGTTTAAATTTTTTATTTATTTACGTACAAAAAAGTTTGGCTTGGCGTTAGCGCTCGTCCACTAGGCGAAATGATCTTACTTATTTCAATGGCGAAATAGGGAGAAATAAATGAAAAGCTTGGCTTCAACTTCTATGTATCTCACGGCATTCACAGCCGAAGACTTTTGAAGGTATATTCTGCCAAATGTGTCCGGTTTGATCCGGACCGTCTTTCTTATTTCTATTGAACGTCCAGGCTACCGTCTCCCGCCTACTTCTTTCTCTCTTTTCCCACAACAGGCCACATCAAACTTTGTCTGTCCTACCTTAGATTGACTGACGAGAATAGACGAGAATTGATTGATCAATCAGATTCAGATCTTCATCTTCATCGTTGACTTAACCCATTTATTGACTCATAATGTAGGTATTCCTATTTTTGCAGATAACTCAAAATTATTCAATAACTTTGAGGCGGTTGATGAGCGTGTGCCAGCTACCATAGGCCTACTTAAAATCACATGTTCGCCAAACCCAGCGAATTTCACTTATTTTTTGTCTGGACCACTTTTCGACCTCCTTTTTCATCTTGGGAGATTATTTACAAAGGAGGTAGGTACCATAAAAATGTGCCTGTCGCTAATTTTCTCCAAAACACGCAGTTGGAAAAACTAAAACTCTTGGTGGCCTGTTTACTGACCGATAAAAAAGTAGGAAATATAAAACAAAATTGTGAAAATATGCTCGATATAAATAATATTTTGACTTGTCTTACGGTCTTACCCATCACCCTTCAAAGCGTTCTAGAATAATCGTCTGCATTCTGCATCAAAACCTGGTTAGTCCATGAGTCCATAGCTCATCAAACTGGGCCTACAACACCCGCCGACTCTTAAAAAACATGTCCCGCGTTCTGTTTGGTTTCAAACTGGTCCACAAAATAGGCTAGGTAGCCTACAATCTGATCCAATGTACCTAGGTCCTACATTGGATCGGCTAATTATTGGGATAACTTAAAAACACTTTCTTTTTTTGATGTCTCCCAAAAATGCCAAATCGGTTCAGGTTTTGTAAGCATTTACAGTGTCAGTTAAGCCTTAATTTCTGATTCAGTTTCAGTATTATATTTTTCCTCCTGGTGATGGGTCTTATGGAATACTGTCCTACTCCTGCAGTTACACTGCTAGGGACCTAATATATTTTCTTGCTAGGCCTAGATGACATAATTTTATGCGATACAAATAAAGTTTGTCACAGTCCCGTCCCCCTCTGTTGCCAATTACGATATTCAAAGTAAGCGTTCTATGTAGCAGGTAGCGAGCGATATTTTAATCAGTGCAGCAACTACCAAGCTAAACTCTTGAATATGATGAATTTCAATGAACTCGTAATACTCAACCGTTAGCGCTATCTATTCACAGTTCACCACTAACCGACCGTTCATCAATTAGCATCACATTTCTCGGACCAGCGAACACAAATTAGCAGCTTCACTTGGTAGTCAATGTGTGTCTGAAATTAGTAGGCCTTAGCGGGTACCTCTCCCCCCCTAATCCAACCCAACACTTAGCAAGTTTGTCGCAAAAATTTTGAACTTTAAAGCTAGGCAATAGTTTTGAAAACATGCAAAAATGTGTGGTGTCGACTGTCGAGTGTAGATAGTGACCGTGCAAGTATGGACCACTGACCACTGTTTAGGGCTATACTGTATGATATCTAAAGTCAAACACCCTTGTCCACATTACTACGACACCGACCTACTTGAAATTGAATCCCTTTCAATATTTTAATAATGTGTCACGTGTGGTTTTCATTGACGCTATTCAGTGGGTTAACTAAGGTAGATAGGTTTGTGCACCCCCCCCCCCCGAAACTATCATGAGTCTCATATTCTGAAGAAACAGTAATTTGTGTGTGTGTGGGGGGGGGGGGGGGGTTGTACATCAGCCAAGTTTCACTACAATTCAACAGTCACCTTTTAAAACGAACATGCTTTGCGTATGCGGATTGCTAATTGTATTGTCATTCAAAAAGTAAGTTGACATTGAACTTTGCATGAAGTCAGACTTGGTACAAAACATGAAAACGAACCGTGAAAGTGTAACCAAAGAATAGAAATAGTGAACCAAAAAAGCTCATCCATCAACGCGACTAGAAAAAGCGTTCGCGAAGTGGCGTAGAATAAGCAAGCATTTAGGCAGAACTCTTCCGCAGACTCTCAACACCAGGTATTAATGTTCGGCGGGGGGAGTAGAGGGAGACTAACTTTTCCACGCACATTCTCGTTTTCACCATGCAAATGTGTATGGGACGTTGGGTTCTTTTTCCCATACATCCCGTTGGACGAACTTTTCACCACACAAATACGTTTCCAAGGGAATTTCTAAACATTCCCCCCCCCCACACATAACTTGTACCGGTACGTAAGAGTCTCAATTTTCCCCACACATTCCCAATGAAGGAATACGTAAATAACTTTCGGTATTTTCCTCCACACATTCTAATTGGATGAGCGTAGCGAGCGAAGCGAAGATTCCATTTCACTACACTGGAGAAAAAAATCCGGAATGTTTTTTTTTGTATTTTTGTCTGTTTGTTAGCACGATTCCGGCTTAACCGATACTCCGATTGCGATGAAATTTTATGGAGGTCTTCGAAATCTCTGAACTTAGAACTGCCACGTTTTTGAGCACAATCGAAAAATATTTTTCTCATGAAAATCGCAATTTTACGATTTTTTTTCGATTTTTTTTTAAAAAAATTTCTTCGACATACAACACCTACCTACATGCTTTGTCCGATTGTAATAATTTTTTCACAGAACCTTAATTTCATGAATTGATATTTCATGTGAAATTTGAGCGTTATCAAAAACTATTTTTTACGAAAATCGCAATTTTACGACTTTTTCAATTTTTAAAATTTCTCCAGCTAATAACACCTACATGCTTTATCCGATTGTAATGATTAAAAAGAACCTTAATTTTTGAATTAATATATATTCGTTTTAAAATTTGTGCGCAATCGAATAATTATTTCTTATGAAAATTTCAATATTACGATTTTTTCTTTTTTAAAATTACGATTTAAAAAAAAAAAAAAAATTTAAGTTAATTTTTTATTTAATTTAATTTTAATTTTAAAAATATCTCCAACTTTGTAATGGGTTTTTTCACAGAACAACAGAAAATCCGCATAAAACATGGCAGCTCAATGCACCAATTACGCTCATCCAACAACGCGGCGGGACTTAAGCGTTTTCCTAGTTAGAATATTCCCCTTACGATCCTGGCGAACTGGCTGATATAGGCTAGATGTAGGCATCCGCCTACCTGACACTTTCGGTGCACCACATTTCCCCAACGCAAGACAAGGGACGTACGTTACCCTATGTTGATGCAATGATGCTCCAGGGTAACAGTCTGTTCCCACCCTAGCTCTAGGACTCGAGGAGCTCCCGTGTCTGGTTGCAGATAAGAGGTGACTGCTGAGTTGTGTTACTGAAACACTATTTCAATAACGATCGTTCGAGGAAGGACTCTGATTACGATAAACCATTTCCGGGCAGGTGTAGCGTTTACTGATATAATTAGAAGTCGTCCCCCAGCTTAGCATTGATATGTGTGATACCTAATAGCTTGACCAGCATTGTGGAATGCAATATTGCGATTGGAAGTTGAACTCGACAAACACCACACATTAAACATTTCTTAAAATCTGATTACCTACTATTTGCTAGAATAGGTAGGCCTAATTGGATGAGCGTAGCGAGCGAAGCGAGTGAAGCGAAGACTTCAATTTCACTGACCCCCCCAAAAAATTTAGCTCGGGTGTTTTTTTTTTTTTTTTTTTTTTTTGTTTTTGTCTGTTTGTTCGCTCTCTACCGGGCAAACGGCATATGCGATCTTGATGAAAATTTGACAGGACCTTCGAAATCTCTTAACTTAGACTTGCTACGTTTTTGGGTACAATCGAAGAAATATTTCTCATGAATATCGTACTTTTACGATTTTTTTTCGATTTTTAGTGCGATATTTTCGTCACATTTTGGCCGATTCTGACCAAACGGGTGGGGCTACAACGTTCATATTTCACATGGACATTAAGGTAATGTGATGTATTGCTTTCTGAAAGAAAAAGTTGAAAAAGTTAGCCAGAATCTATAGAAATAAAGCTTTTAATATAAGTTTTTTGATTTTTTGTGCGATTTTTTCGTGCCATTTGGGCAAATTCTGACCAAACGGGCGGGGCTACAACGTTCATATTATACATGGACATTAAGGTTATGGTGATGTAGTACCTTTGAAAAGAAAAAGTTGAAAAAGTTAGCCAGAATCCATAGAAATAAAGCTTTTCATATAAGTTTTTTACGGTAAATAATACCAATTGACAAGAAACAATAGAAACTTGACAACAATCAACTACAATGCGTAGGCAACAAAACAAAGCACTTGCAAAAGTAAAGATATCCCACGCAAACTAAAAACTTTAAAAAGCTCATCCATCAACGCGGCGGGACTTTAGCGTTTTCCTAGTGAGATTTAGGATTTGTGTTATTCATGTCGAACTAATTATCTTCTATTTAATTACGGTTTTTAATTTATTATTGGATGAGCGAAGCGAAGACTTCAATTTCACTGACCCCCCAAAAAATGTAGCTCCAATGTTTTTTTTGTATTTTTGTCTGTTTGTTAGCACGATTCCGGGCAAACGGCATAAGCGATCTTGATGAAAATTGGAGGGGACCTTCGAAATCTCTAAACTTAGAGGTGTATTGTTTTTGGGTACAATCGAAGAAATATTTCTCATGAATATCGTACTTTTACGATTTTTTTCGATTTTTAGTGCGATATTTTCGTGACATTTGGGCCGATTCTGACCAAACGGGTGGGGCTACAACGTTCATATTTCACATGGACATTAAGGTTATGGTGATGTAGTACCTTTTGAAAGAAAAAGTTTAAAAAGTTAGCCAGAATCCATAGAAATAAGGGTTTTAATATGATTTTTTTTAGGTTTATAATAACAATTAACAAGTAACAATAGAAACTTGACAACAATCACCTACAATGCATTCAAAAAGCACTTGCAAAGGAAAAGTGGTCCTCCGCAAACTAAAAACTTACAAAAAAAGCTCATCCATCAACGCGGCAGGACTTAAGCGTTTTCCTGGTTTATTAAATTTTAGGTATTTTGGCCGTAATACGAAGGCCTACCTATAATTAATTTCATAATAGGTATTTAATTTCGGTAGGCCTAACATTTTTTACTTTTTCCATTAGAAAGTTGCTCATGTTTATACGTAGTGGGCTCTAGGCTAAATTGCAACTGGGCCTAATTAAATTGGCTGACGATTTGCCGGGACGCTTCTTCCTTGCAGTTGTAACCGAGGTGTGTTTGTGTTTATGTATACATAGTTTAGATTGTAACATTATAACTTTCAAGCTAGTGCCTGCTACTACCATTGATAGCAATAGTAGGGAGGTCCGTGAAGTTGGCACCCCCCATTTATCGGATCTCATTCAAACTCTACAAATATTTAGTGCTGAATTAGTGCTAATTAGTGCTGTTTATCCCAGAATTAGTGCTGCCTTATTAACGAAGTTTTTCAACAATGTCTGTGGGGGGTGCCAACTTCCCCACATCCATCCGATCTCATTCAAACTCCACAATAAATATTTGGTGCTGAATTAGTGCTTATAAGTGCTGTTTATTTCAGAATTAGTGCTGCCTTACTTCCGATGAAAAAATCTTTACAAACGCAGCACACTAAGCTCTTGATGTTATTGTTTTTCTTCACTTGCATACGGTACAACGCTTAGCCATTATGAGTTAAAATAAATTGTATTGTCATATAAAATCGAAATCGGTCTTCATTGCCCTTATTCTGCTTTCAGAAAAGTGTAAACCATAATATTGACATTTGGCTAAGAATCAAAATAACAAACTTTTGAAGCAACTTATGAGGTCTCCTCAGAAAATTAAAAAACTTCAAATCTTCTTAAATCTGTAAAATAATGAACGGAGCTTACGTAAAAGCTAAATATAATACTATACTAGATATTTTACCATGTCTTAGGTACAAGTAAGGTTTCTAAATGAAATGCAAGTCTAATGTGAACTATTTAGATCTGAAAATCAAAACAACTTCAAATGTTTCTGTTGAAAATACAGCTTATGCCTATACAATCTCAGAAAACAACAAATTATGTTATAAATAAAGAAAACTAAAACTTCCTATCAATGTCACTCGTAGTATAGGCCTACTTCTAAAAGATCAGGATCTAGCAAAAATTTGAGATGGATTGCTTATATTTCTGTGAAAAGATAAAAAAAATATCAGTAGCTTTTTTCAACTTGACACATTGGGAAAAAAAGACAATCGCATGTCTCCCGGTAGAGCGGAAACAAACAGACAAAATACAAAAAAAAACAGAGCTAATTTTTTTTGGGGGGAGGGGGGTCAGTGAAATTGAAGTCTTCGCTTCGCTCATCCAACTACCCCTTAACAATTCTTCATTGCCACCGTTGAGGCGTGAAACTAGATTGTGTATTTATTTTTGGATGAACGAAGCGAAGACTTCAATTCAATCACACTAACTAGACCGCTTCGCAAACGGCTTTTTTTAATCGCGTTGATGGATGAGCTTTATTGTAAGTTTCCGTGGGTTCTCTTCATTGTTGCAAGTGCTTTTTGAACGCATTGCAGGTAATTGTTGTCAAGTTTCTATTGTTATGTTAACTGTTATTAAATAACTCAAAAAACTTATTTTAAAACATTTATTTCTATGGATTCTGGCTAACTTTTCCAACTTTTCATTTCAAAGGATACTACATCACCATAACTTTAATGTCCATGTAAAATATGAACGTTTTAGCTACCCGTTTAGTCAGAATCGACCCAAATCTCACGAAAATATCGCACTTAAAAATCGAAAAAATAGTAAAAGTACGATATTCATGAGAAATATTTCTTTGATTGTACCCAAAAACGTGGCAGGTCTAAGTTTAGATATTTTAAAGGTCCCATCCAATTTTCAGCAAGATCGCATATGCCGTTGACATTTGCCCGGCAGAGAGCGAATTAACAGAAAAAAAAAGAAAAAAAACACCCGAGCTAAATTTTTTGGGGGCACGTGAAATTTAAAGTGTTCGCTTCGCTATTCCAATTATCATTTGTGGAGTTTGAATGAGATCGGATGAATGGGGGTGCAACACCCCCCACAGATCATTGTCTAAAAACTTTGTTAAAAAGCCAGCACTAATTATTAAAAAACAGCACTAATTAGCACTTATTCAGCACTAAATATTTGTAGAGTTTGAATGAGATCGGATGAATGGGGGGTGCCAACTTCACGGACCTATTGTAGGGGCCTACACACTATTAATCTTGGTTTAATCATGGTTTAATAGAAGGCGGCTCTGACTGTCCCGACGTAGAGTATTATTTTTAAAATACCATCAAAGTAATGTATTTTATGCTGAGGCTTTGGTGATGGAGTAGGGCCTAAGGGTTTCATTGGTCGTGATAACCGCACATATAATAAATACGGTAGGCCTAATCGCCGCGGTTTAGCCGCGGTCTCTTATTCGGTTCCCACTCGAACACCGAAGTTAAGCAACCAGTCTGGACGGGGGGGGGGGGGGGGGGTGAACGCTCTGCCCTGAAACACACGTAATGGAGGGTTCGAGTGCTAGTGTAATGGCTTCGTTCTTCTCGACGTTCCGGTTTAGTAGAGGAACCTATATGACCGTCAAGGTTACACAGTCCTTTCAGATGGGAGGTAAAGCCGTTGGTCCCCTTGGTACTTTTCAAAAAGAGTAGGCTACGTGTCGGTACCGGGTTTGAACTTAGAACTGCCACGATTTTGGGCAAAATTACAGAAATATTTCCCATGAATATCGTACTTTTCCGATTTTTCCGCATCTTAGTATGATTTTTCCTAGAATTTCGACTTTCCACAGGGCAAACAACAGCTAGCCTAGGTAGTGTACTCCGATCTTGATGAAACTTACGGGAACGTTCGAAACCACTAAACTTAGATATTTATGTTATGATTGTGGGTATCGAATAAGTAATTCTTCTAAAAGTCGTTCGTTTAGGGCTACGAAAGGTCGATGCGAACTCGCCGTCCCGCATGACGAGGCGCGTGTCGGTTCTCGGTCTCCCACTGACTCGCGTCGCACGAGTCCAAGTCGACTTCGAGGCAGGTGATGAGCCACACGGGTACCGCGAGTATGATGGTGCGGGGCGGCGAGGTCACTTCGATTTCGCTGCCCTACGCCTCTAAATCCGGAGGCGTGCGCATGTATTTGCATGGCGCGGGCCACAGCGATGCTCGTTTATGTACACCCGTACATACCACTGTCCCTACTCAACCCATGAAAAAGAATGAAATAGGGTATATCGGGCGCGCTCAAACCTAGGAAACTGAATTTTCATTTCTCGTACATTGCAACTTTTTCATTTAAGGCCCTATTAAAATGTTCACTTCCGGTCAATGATTGTAAATTTGTATGGATCAAACGGGACCGTATATGGGATAACAAAACAAGCCATGCACGAACGAGAATAAGGATAACCAACCTTCCTGAGTATGGTACGCAAAAAATAGCTTGCTTGATTGGTGTTTCGATGTGAACGTTGGCCTAGTTCGAAAAGTACGAACGTCCATTTTCGGCTAGAATCGTGGCGTTCCCGTGCTAATTTATTGTAATTTCGAACATAATCCAGTGGCACAAAGTATAACAAAATATCGATGCCTTATCATCTGCTAACAGCCTATAAAGCTCAGCGGAAGTAGGTATACGATTTGCGAATGTGTGTATGTGTGACAGTGACAGTGACAGTGTGGCTGTGAGAGCGTTTGCGTCGTGTAATGTATGCTAAAGGGATTCGACGAATGCAATGCATATATCCGTGAGAGAGAAATACGTCACCTTCTGGGATCTCGGCCAATGGAATCGGCACATTGTACTTTCATCGACGTTCTTATTCATTGTTTTTGTAGCCTAGGAAAAGGTATCTTTGTTTAAAGTGTGTGCAGTGATGCGGAATAAGAAAATATAGTGACTCTGAAAACATGGACATATGATGTGAATTACTAGGGAAACGCCAAAGTCGTTGTTAGACGAGTGAGTGAGCCATGTGTTGAGTGCGCCGGAACATTTGCATTTAAGTTTGATTATAATATTCGTATAAATAATAGGGTATTTAAGTTTAGGTCATAGCTTAGGCCATAATGCTCCACTGTAGCCTATGATAGGCTAGGGAGGCCAAAGGTAGGGGAAAGAAAAGGAATGTTACCGGGTACTCAACACATGGCTCACTCACTCGTCTAACAACGACTTTGGCGTTTCCCTAGTTTTATAAACAAACAGAAAGCACGCCAATTAATGGCGGCGTAGAATGTGTTTTTGTTGTTTGCAAAAATAACAAATTAAACACGGCCCATACTATGTTTTAATTATTCCTGTTTGATCTTTAATTGTTTGTACCAAAGCAGTGATCAAGATCCACGAATCTCAATGGAGTTTCTACAAACCATGGATGTAACTAGGAAAACGCTAAAGTCCCGCCGCGTTGATGGATGAGCTTTTTTAAGTTTTTAGTTTGCGTGGGATATCTTTACTTTTGTAAGTGTTTTGCTTAACTGCCTATGCCTTGTAGGTGATTGTTGTCAAGTTTCTTTTGTTACTTGTCAAATGTTATTATTACCGTAAAAAAACTTATATTAAAAGCTTTATTTCTATAGATTCTGGCTAACTTTTTAAACTTTTTCTTTCAAAAAGGTACTACATCACCATAACCTTAATGTCCATGTATAATATGAACGTTGTAGCCCCACCCGTTTGGTCAGAATCGGCCCAAATGGCACGAAAATATCGCACTAAACCGTAAAAAACTTATATTAAAAGCTTTATTTCTATGGATTCTGGCTAATTTTTCCAACTTTTTCTTTCAAAAGGTACTACATTACCATAACCTTAATGTCCATATATAATATGAACGTTGTAGCCCCACCCGTTTGGTCAGAATCGGCCCAAATGACACGAAAATATGGCACTAAAAATCGAAAAAAAATCGTAAAAGTACGATATTCATGAGAAATATTTCATCGATTGTACCCAAAAACAATACACCTCTAAGTTCAGAGATTTCGAAGGTCCTGTCAAATTTTCATCAAGATCGCTAATGCCGTTTGCCCGGAATCCTGCTAACAAACAGACAAAAATACAGACAAAAAAAACAAAAAAAAAAAAAAAAACATTGGAGCTAAATTTTTTGGAGGGGTCAGTGAAATTGAAGTCTTCGCTTCGCTCATCCAACTATTTTAAGTCCATGCACAAACCAATCGTATCTTCTGTCGCTAAACGCAAATTTGTATAGTATGAAAAATTACAAAAGACATAAAAATTGTATGGGATATATATTAATTAATTATTAATATTAATTACAAATGAATAAATAATTTCTGTAGTGTTTTAACATTGCAGATAGTATAAGAAACATAGCCAGTACGAGAACGAGCTAAGATTGCAAGGTTTACTCAATCTCCGTGCGGAGTTTTGGGTAATCTTGAGCGTGCAAGTTTCGATGCATCTTGGCCAGTGCCGCGCACCTCTTGACATTCCAAAAATTATAATTCTTCCCGAAAAAAACATTGTTGTTAAAATAGAACCTACACTTTAAGCCCATTATCAATTTATTATTTACCTACCTAAGGTCTCCCTAGCCTATCATAGACTAAAGTGGTGCATTATTACCTACAGTTGACGTGCCCTTATACCAACTCAACTTAAAACCCTATTATCTATACGATATAATTATCAAACTTAAATGCAAATGGTTGCCGTGTACTCAACACATGACTCGCTCACTCGTCTAACAACGACTTTGGCGTTTCCCTAGTCGAGTTGGCTAAAGCGCACTTATAGCCGAAATGTGGGAGACGTGGGTTTAATGGTCGGGAAAGATTTTGTAATTTCTGGATTGTATTTTTTAAATTATTTAACATGTTTTGAAATGCATATAACGCAGTGTAGTCCATCATCTGTGACAATACTACGGAAAACATGGCCAGTAGGAAATACGTGAAAATATTGCAAGGTTTACTCAATCTACGAGCGGAATTTGGGGGTACCTTGACGTCCAACATTCGATTAACCTTGGACACGGCATTTCACAGCCAGGTAAATAACAAACAAAATATATTATTTCAAAATGAAAACCATTGTCGTTAAAATAATTCCCATACATTTCAACAAATTTTTCAGTTTTTTATTTCTTGCAGGTTTAAATCGTAACAGATTGTGCTCATTTTGTTAGTAGTTCTCAGTTACCTGGTCACTGATGTCTGTTTAAAATTTCAGCTCGGTCTATTTGGCCGTTCGGCCGTATGAGCCTGGACAGACAAGACAGACATTTAACATTTAACATTTAACATTTAACAGAATTAATCACGACCAAGGACCGATCGAGTAGCGTTGTAGACTACGTTCGCTGCGCTCACTCGTCTAATAAAAACAATCCGAATGTTACCAAAACAGATTTTGATGACGAAGTTTGGAAATCCTCTGACAAAATTATAATTTGATTGAAGTGATGTGGTATCTCCTTTGACCTTACGTGGTTGCATGGTGACTAAGACTATAGGCTACCTATGCTACGTAACCACGAGCGTTTTTAGTAGATTTAAATCCCCCCAAATACAAAAATTTGTAAAAAATAAAAAAAAAAAAACGGCAGCCAAGCTCTCCTTAAAAGACTTCGGTGTGACTGCTGTGAGATATAGAAGTTGAGCCAAGCATTTCATTCTTTCTCCCTAGTTCCGCATTGAAAAGAAGTAAGATCATTTCGCCTGTTGACGAGCGACAAGCCAACCATTTTCGTGGTAAAAAAAGTAAAAATTTTAAACTCAAAATCTTTAAAAAAATTACTTGCCCATTGAATTTGGTTCATAACGAGAACTCTAAAAAGTCAATGGCCAAGTAATTTTTTATGATTTTGAGTTCTTACTTTTTTTTACCACGAAAATGGTTGGCTTGGCGCTCGTCAACAGGCGAAATGATCTTAACTTCTTTTCAATGCGAAACTAGGGAGAAAGAATGAAATGCTTGGCTCAACTTCTATATCTCACAGCATTCACAGCCGAAGACTTTTGAAGGAGAGCTTGGCTGCCGCGTTTTTTTTTTTTTTTTTTTTTTTTTTTACAAATTTTTGTATTTGGATGGGTTATTACATCTTTTTGTTGTTTGTTTATTATCAAAGCCTTCATGGTGAATGCTGGAAATCAAGGTAAAAATAATTTAAACTATTAGCCTAGGGATGGGGGTTGAAAAAATGTCGTTTAGGAAATGAGAATAGGCCAGTAAAAAATCAATTTTGGGTTAGAGCTATGATATATTCCAATTTTAGGGGATGATTTAGGGGGTGTTGGGGGTGAAATATCTCTTGCCTCTCGGCGGATTATTTATCATAGTAGTATTATGTACCATCGTGCCAAATTTCATTCTGATAACTCATTAGGTGCCTTCATGGTGAATGCTGGAAATCAAGCTAAAAATAATATAAACTATAAGGGAGGGGTTGAAAAATGTGGTTTAGGAAATAAGAATAGGCCGATTGGGTTAAAACACATTAAAACATAATTTTAATAGCTAGTGCCTAATTTGAATAAAAAATCAATTTTAGGTTAGAGCTATGAATTTTTCTAATTTTAGGGGATGATTTAGGGGTTGTTGGGGGTGGGACATCGCTTTCCTCTCGGCGGATTATTTCTCATATTATTATGTACCATCATGCCCAATTTCATGATGATAACTCATTAGGTGCCTTCATGGTGAATGCTGGAAATCAAGGAAAAATAATATAAACTACCGGTATTAGGGATGGGGGTTGACAAAATGTGGTTTATATTGAGAAAAGACCGATTCGGTTAAAAAAACATTAGTAGTTAGGGCCTAGAACATAATTTTAATAACTAATTTGAATAAAAATTCAATTTTGGGTTAGAGCTATGAATTATTCCAATTTTAGGGGATGATTTAGGGGTTGTTGGGGGTGGAATATTGCTTGCCTCTCGGCGGAAGTATATGAGTGTGAGGTACATGGTGTGGTTCAAGTTTCATAGTTCTAAGATGTACTGTTTTCTCTGTAGGTTCTTTCCTCTCTGTCAGAATCCCTAGCTAGCTAGCCACCCACCCAGCCAGCCGGAAGGTTTTCGTCGATTTATACACCCTTTTTTAACACAGAACGGGTTATCGGATCGGACTGATTTTTTTTTGTATGTCATGGACCACATATCAGGTCATATACCGAGTTTCAAGATTGTAATCTTTCGGGACGGCGTGTGCAGATTGCTGAAAACCCCCCAACTCGGGTAAGAGTAAACAGGGTCGAGTTATAATCGCCTACTAGCAGTCGCGTGCGCTTGGCTGTGGGCGAACGACCGTCGCCCTATAGATTCTTCTATGGTTAGCCATGCTGCTGAAGTCCCTGTCCAATGATATTTAACATCTACAGGAGGCAAGATCCCCAGTCATTAATCCACTTCCGTGACAATTTGAAGCCATCTTGATTATGGCAGTTTGCATGTTAAAGTAGATGGGAGCGATCTGTAGGCCAAATATTTTTCAAGATGGCCGTCAGGTTGACAGGTGAGCATATTAGTCATTAACACCAATGATTACTAAATTCCCTTCTGCAATAACTTCGTGCATTCCCATGCTGCACAAGCTAAAACCATATCATATCAAACAATCCAGAACAATCCTTTATTTCATTAAAAAAGCACAAATTCAAATGCCAAATCACCATCTTGAATATGGCAGATGACGCTTTAATTTGCTACGCTCGCGCCTGTGCGGACGTATTGGAGACTGGGGATCTAGCCTACTATAGATGTTTAATAGCATTGTACCTGTCTTGCAAGCTTTATCTTAAAAACAATCAACCTAAAAGTTGAAAAAGGGTAAAAACATTTTAATTAAAGTCGGCCTACAAAGCATATTTTTATTTTTAGTCGAAATGTTTCTTTTACCGGTATGTCATTCTAATTCTTCGTATTATCAAAATACTGCCACAGTGTGATTCATTTTAAATTTTTTCCCTTATTTCTATATTTGAAACAGACATTTTTGTGAATAGAAGATGTAACAGTGTGGTTCTAGGGCGACGAGATACCAGTTTTCGCGCATAGGCTTAGAAGTTGTAAAAGCGTCTGCCATGTTTTCAGACTTTTCGAATGTTACATTAATTTTCTGACTTGACATTTTGCAATTACAATTTACATAAAATGCGAGTATGGCTTTATTTCTATTTCGATGACAGCTGTGCAAATACGACTTACAGACGACTATGCTGTTCATACAACCCAGCATGAAATATAAGCTGGTTGATTGGTTCTTATTTGACGTTCAGCCGTTTTTGCTCGAGTTAATGGAGTAGGCTAAGTACGTAGGGCTTAATCTGCATAGACTTACTCCCTCAACACACAAAATCAGGGTAGGGTAGGTAGGCCTGGTAATTAATAAAATGTACTAGGGCCGTCCATCATTGCTTGGCAACTATGCACATGCAGTTACATAAAGATACGGATGCTTCATGACTAAACGCATAGTTATGTTGCTAAATGTTTCACATTATGTGCAGGTGAATGGCATATATGGGGAATGAGTATATTGGCTGAACTAAATAACAATTATTTTTACTTATTTATCCAAAACAGAAGTAGGGTAGGACTACCTTCCCGGGTTACATTTCATAGGGAGGCCTATAATATCAAAAAACAAATAACCCCTACACAAAAAACAAGCAACAAAATGAAACAATTAAAATAGTATAGGTATTGTCTGTACTGGTATAATGCAAATTACAACTGAATCATAAAACATTATTGTAGCGTTGAGTGACTAATTAGTCACTCAACGGTTTTAGTTTCCTGAAAGGTATCAGCAGCAAGCACTTCAAGGAATCTATAGTTGTTTGTATTACAGATTTTGGTCTATAGTTGTTAGTTTGACTCAACGTTTCGTCAGCACTACTCCAAGAAGATTCCGTGCACTTCTTATTCGCCATCTTTGACTTTGTTATTGAAAATACATTTCGATGAAGAAGGAGCTGCACATGGTAATATCCTGCATGAGCAATACCGGCAAGTTCAACAGTTTGCACGATACTCGATTGGTGCATGTGAACTGTAGGCCTATACTGTATAGTGTATCCCCACAAAAACAAAAACAATGTAAAAACCGGCAGCCAAGCTCCCCTTCAAAAGTCTTCGGCTGTGAAAGGTGTGAGATATAGAAGTTGAGCCAAGCTTTTCATTCTTTCTCCCTAGTTTCGCTTTGAAAAGAAGTAAGATCATTTCGCCTGTTGACGAGCGCCACCACAAAAATCGTTGGCTTGGTTGGTCAAAGCGAAACTAGGGAGAAAGAATGAAAAGCTTGGCTCAACTTCTATATCACACCATTCACAGCCAAAGACTTCTGAAGGAGAGCTTGGCTGCCGTTTTTTTTAAACAAATTTTTGTATTTGTGGGGGATATTACATCTTTTTGCTGTTTTTTCCTATCAAGGCGTGAATGATGGACTTTGTATGATTAAATTTGTTAATTAAGTTCAGATTTTTTTTTTTTTTTTACATTTTTGGGTCCACGGTCCCCCCAAATTTGACCCCTTGTGTTTTAAGCCCTAGATATTTATAATGGTTAAGAGCATGTTTAATTTCAAGCTTGTACAAAATACTACGCCCGAGTAATTTCGCGTTTTGATTTTCATTTTGATTTTTCCAGGTCCCTATTGCCCGGTTTTGGTTTTGAAAGCTAAAGAGATTGCGCATGAGGGACATCTAAGTTTGGCCCAAGTTTCAAAGTTCTAAGAACGAACGTTTTCTCTGTATAGGTAGCGTCTTATTCATAAGAGTACGGAATTACCTAGCTTTTGATAATTTTGATTTTCTCCGTTACCCGTTACCCAATTTTGCTTTCCATATTCAAAAGTGATAAAGAATGAGAGATATCAAAGTGTATTCCACGTTTGAAACTTCTTAGTTGTAGCATTTTCTTTGAATGATTCATTTTTTAAAGTTCAGGTATGTTTTTTGTCATTTTTGGGCCATGGTCTTTCCCAAATTTAGCCCCTTGTGTTTTGGACGCTAGATATATGTAATGGTTACGAGCATATTTAATTTTAAGTTTGTACAAATTACCACGCCTTAGTAATTAAGTGTTTTGATTATCATCTACATTTTTATTTTCTCCGGTCCCTGTTACCCAATTATGGTTTTGAAAGCAAAAGGCACTGCGTCTGAGGTACATCTAAGTGTGGTCCAAGTTTCATAGTTCTAAGATTTACCGTTTTCTCTGTAGGTCTATAAGCTCCGAGGAGAATTAACTAACTAGCCAGCCGGAACGTTTTCGACGATGTTCAGACAATTTTTTAACACAGAACGGGTTATCGGATCGGGTTGATTTTTTTTTTTGGTAGGTCATGGACCTTATATCAGGTCATACCGAGTTTTAAGATTGTAAATCTTTCGGGGCGGCGTGTGCAGATAGCTGAAAACCCCCCAACTCGGGTAGCTGTATACAGGGCCGCGAGTTCAGTCGCTTGCGCTTGGCTGCGGGCGACGACCGTCGCCCTAGATAGTCAAAAGAGATGAGCTAGATCGCTAACAAAAATAATTCAATAAGCATGTATAGTTTCAGAGGTCTCCGTCTATTTGATATGCATTTTTCGATTTTGAGCCTCGGAAAATTTATATCACAAACAAAATGCTGCGGTCAATTTTGCCCCAGGAGAATGGCGTCAAATGAGATCGTACGGCTGATGAGTATTGTGATGTTCTAGTCACGCATATAATTCAAGACATCTTCTAATGGCTATATAATGTATTGTACTCAATGAACAAACGGTACCCTTTGTTTTAACTAAATTAAAACTTCCATAGACATTTGTGAGTTAGGCTGTATATAGGAATCAAACTTAGGACGGAATAATTCCAGCAACCGCTAGTACTTTTATATGTACTTTTTTTGTATGGTAGGCTATTGTATTTTGTTTTTCAAAAATAAATTTAGGCCGAGTCAAATAATTGATTCGTTGACCATTTGGTCCTTGGAATAATAATAAAAAACTCAATTGTGATACTGAAGGCCTTTGCTGCATAGGATAGGATAGGAGGTTGACTTGCTAATGTCCGGGCACCGGCAAGCCCTCACTGATGTCAAATGAAAGCTTCAAATAAGTCCATTACACAAAAAGTATGATGTATATTTGGGGCGGGTAACTTTTTGTCAAAAAAAAAGGGGGGGGGGGGGGTTATCGTTAAAAACCTGTAAATTTGAATTCAAGAAATCTAGCCTAAGCCCAATTATATATTTACATACCAAATGAAAGCTTGGAATGACCCAATTACAAAAAAGTATGATCAAGGCTATTCATTTTATATACCTAATGAACCTTGAAATTTCCACATTCCAAAAAACTAAGCCGCTGGGTTTGAAACTAGATTATGAATAGCAAAAAAAAAAAAAAATGCCAGCGGTATAGCCGAGGTAGTTTTTAACCGATTCTCACTAGAACACCGAAGTTAAGCAAACTCGTGCGTGGTCAGGGGTAAGAGGGTGACCGCTCTGCCCTGAAAACTCACGTAGATCGCTGGTTAGAGCAGATGGAGGGTTCGAGAGCTAGTGTAACTTCTTCGTTCTCCTCGACGTCTGCTCGGCAGTCCGGGTTAGTGGAAGAACCTATGACTGTCATGGTAACATCGTCGGTCCCCTTGTACTTTTTGAAAGGAGTAGGCTACGTGCCGGTACCGGGTTCCCCTACTCTCTTCTGTTCATACTCCATCCTCATCTATCACCATCATCGTCTCGAATAGCCAAAGTGCATTAATATGAGACGTTAACAATATCCAACCCGATAGCACAAAAAATTCTTAAGTATTTTTGATATTTTGAATATAACTCAAACTCATCCACCAAACATTTAGTATCTGGGCAACTCATAACTATTTTTCACGTAATGGGATATCGAATGAATGAAATTGTGTGGTGATTCTTATCGCCTATTGACTGATTATCGAGTGTTGTGTTGCAGATCGAGGAGTGTGTTCGCTGTTCGCTACGGCAGTTCAAGTGCGCCAACGGTCGCTGCATCCCGCTCACATGGATGTGCGAAGGAGAGGACGATTGCGGGGACGGGTCGGACGAGAGCGCAGCAGAATGCAAAGGTAGGATGACGATATCAGCTACTTCGTGCCACTAAAACATTATCATGGTTCGTTGGTCTTCTGGGGTAATTTCTACAAGACAAACTGTATTATGCACATCCCTTCCATGTTTCGGTTATATACTTGCTGGGTATGGCATTCAAATTTGTGCAAAATGAATCTTGAGAATTGTTCTCTATAGAGAAAGACAATAATCTATGTTGTTCCCATATAGTCCAGTTATGTTTCGTATTATGACCGAGGCTAGTACTAATTTGTAATCTCCAATCACCATGGTGATAGCCAATCGGAAGCGCGAAATACTGTTTGGGTGCTATTAGGAAAGAGTAGGAACAAAAAATATGTATGCCGATGCGTATTAATGTTCTTATTAGATTAGATAGATTTCTGAATTGTAGTAAATAATAACCCTTTAATTATCTTCAATAATGTGTATTGTTTAGCGAATGAGAGGAATTCGAGCAGGCTGCGCGGTACTGATATTGAGTCGAGCTTTTTGCAGATACGTAAGGGAAAGGCATAACCATTAACCAACCACCATGTACATTTTCATTTCTAACCAACCAATCAAATGTTTTCACCACACTGCATCGTAGGGCACTCCGCACTGGGAAGTTCTTTATTCGCCATGAATGATGAACACTATCTTCAAACATTGTTCGTCTTTAAAGCTACAAAATTCAATTCAAACACTACATTTAGGGTACTACGAAGTAGTTGATGGGAGTTGCAACGATATGGATTGTGTTGTGTTGACTCCTTGCCATCGGAGCTAAATGTTCTGCGTGTTCTCTGTTTGGAGGAGGTATGTTGTTGCAGAGTATATTAATTATATTCACGTAGTAAGACGTGCCACCGCCAAGTGACTGCCGTGATTCGTCAACATAACTCAAGCTATTATCTGACTATTTCCCAGAACGCAGTGGTGTCAACAAGTCTAGGATTTGGGTGGTACATGACTATACTGATTCATAAGGCGCTAAATTTGCCATACATTTGCGAGTCACGAGTTGACAACTCGGACTTTTTATGACACATTGATAAAATGATTTCGAAGTCAGAATTTATGTGTAGGCATATAGTTTTTTTCACAATTTAATTTAATTTTTTAACTTATTGTTTTTTTATTTCCTTGATTTTCGTAACTATTTTATTTTGCTAAAATAAATAGTTTGCCATGCTGACTTTTGGATTAATTGTTTATTTTCTTGATTTTACAAAAATCAATTTTTCAATGTGTGCACATTTTTTTTAGTTGTCAATCCTTTGGCGTCATTCTTAAATTCTGCGAATGCAGCTGATGGCCTGTATCGTCACTGACTGCTCTATTGGGTGTCATATCAGAAGAAGAGGTTTTAATTCACTAATTTGCCTTAAGATACAATTAACTGTCTGTTAGCAAATATAGCTTTTCGTGTGGCCAAGGTAGCATTCGAATCCGATGTACGTGTTAGCAAATATAGCTTTTCGTGTGGCCAAGGTAGCATTCGAATCCGATGTACGTAACACTTTGCATAGTTATCAAAGAAGCATAATATACTGCATACACGGACATCCCTGCAGTCGGAGATTATCAATATTTTTTGCTAATCAGCTAGTAAGAATTCTTTAACAAAATCCAAAATCTTAAAAATCAATAAATTTTTTAAGTAATATTTTTAACATATTTTGCAGACTTCCTCTTCATTTGCTTCTTTTCCTAATTTCTTATAATTTAATTTAATAATCTTCATTTCCTCTTCTTTGACAACTATGCAAAATTTGAACCAACTACGGTGTCAGTTAGCCGATGCGAACAAGAATTTGCCTAAAACGCCTGTCCTATGTCCTATGCTATTATGTAAATGAAGGTATACATTCTAATGGACGTGTGCACGAACGCAATAATTTGTTTTAGTTATTACATAAGGCTAGTAGCTAGAGGTGGATCTGAAAAATATCTTCAATTGCTAGATTATACTGTTTTAATCTTCATATAGTCTCTACTCTCTTCGCATAAATAATTTATGGTCAGACTAGTTTATTTGTGGATTGGTTTTTAATGAATTGTTTTATTTATGAAAGACGAAAATTAATGTACTCTCTTGTAAGAATTAAGTACTTGTAGTGAAAACAAGACTTAAAGTACAGAAAGCCTAAGGCTATACGAATTATTTTCACAGTGGTACGGAATTTTAATCTGATCTACTGGTGCACGTTTATAAGTCATGTCATGTCTGCAGTAAAGTGGCCCCAGGTTCATATCTTTCTGTCAGAGATGTTGTCAAGATTATTAAGCACTTCCAGAAATGATTTAAGAATAAAAAATTGAAGAACTTGTAGAGTAGGTTCAAATGTTACTTAAAACGACAAAACAACTGAAATAAAAGCTCAGGACTCTTCTCTCGAGTTGTCACTGCGGTAGATTCATCAAGAAGTGTAAAAAGCCAAGCTGAGATTAACCTGTTTTCTGAAATTAAAAAGCATCTCGAGATAGATGAATGCAATGCAAGTATACAAGACCTTCAAGTTCTGTGATAAAATAAACGACATAATACCCTGTGGCAAGAGAACCAAGCACCATGTTATTTATTTATTTATTTTATTTATTTGTCAGAAGTACATTACATGGTAATTGCAACAGGTAAAAGATATATTCTAGTGTGCTGCCCTCAAAAACATAGTTTGAACGAGAGCAGTTCCTAGAGGTAATTGTACAGAGAATTTATGTGGTTTTAGTAAAAAGTAATACCTAAAGAGTAAAAATGTAAAAAGTAAAAAGTAAAAAATTAAAAGTAAGATGTAAAAAGTAAAAAGTAAAGTAAAAACTAAATTACTATTATTAGTTTATAACAACTCATTTCACATATACTATTTATTTTGATATGAAATTATTGCTATGATGCATAAAAATTAAAAACAAAAAACCGTTCGATAACAATCTGTTACATTTGAGGATACATTATAATTATAACTATAACAATAGGATATGTACACACAGATAACTTTTTTTTAAACAATACTAACACAAACAGAATTAATACAATGCTGGGTATAGTCATAAATAATGAAGAATTAGAACCGCGGGAATGGCAAGCAGGAGTTATAATATGACTCTTATTTCGATAACACGTTGTTGGTTACATCTCAATATATTGTTGTTAACAGCAGGCCAACCATTTCGTTAGATCAATTTGAATCGACTGCTTCGTTATAGTGGTTCTTATTGGTAATGGGAGGGAATTAAATAGTTTGGGCCCTAAAAATACGGCGTGTCTTTGAGTTAATGTGAGTTTCGCAAGTGGGGTTATTAGGCTGACATTATTGGATTTAGTGTTTATTGCATGATTTACTTTTTTGTATTGATTTAAGTTTTTATGAATATGAGTGCACAATAATTTAACGTAGAGTTTGCGAACACTTAAGGTATTAGTTTCAATAAAAGTAGATTTCGACGGGAAGAATTTAGGTTTTTTAAGGATTATTTTTAGAACAAGCTTTGAATTACGTTTAGCTGATGTATGTGAGTGTCATAAGCTCCTCCCCAAACTCAGTATTCCATAAATAAGTGAAGATTGTATCAAGGCAAAGTATATATTTCTAAGGAGAGTTTTTGTCAGAATATTTCTTAACGTATAAAAAATGTACAGACAATTTCTTAACCTAGATGTGATCATTTTAATATGACAATTCCATTTAAATGTTGGTCGATTATTACACCTAAATATTTTATATGAGCCACTTTCTTAATTACATGGCAGTTGCAGGTAGTGTTATTACTATGGATAGGGGGTTGTCGCAATCAGTTAAGTGGAGTTGTATGTTGTTTTGAGTAGGCTGGTTGGCAATCGTGGCAGAAAAGGTGATAAATTCCGTTTTTTCCAGATTGAGAGTGAGGATGTTATCGTTTAGCCACTGCTGTATTTTAGAGAGTTCTCGTTGAGCTTTTTTGTAAACTTCATCCAAGTTTTTGCCGACAAATAATAGCACTGTATCGTCAGCAAATGTAATTATTTTTCCATCGATTATACCATTACACAATTCATTAATAAAGATGGTAAAGAGTAAAGGTCCCAACACTGTACCCTGTGGAACTCCGTATTCAATTATTCTTGGTTTACTAAGGTGACCATTTATGGTCACCATTTGTTCCCGATCAGTTATATAGCTCTTTATAAGGTTGTTTGCGATGCCACGTATACCATAATTATTTAATTTGTTTAGTAATAATTTGTGTGAAACCGTATCAAATGCTTTAGCTAAATCCAAGAATACAGCTAGCGGTTTTTTGTTTGAATCTAATGCGGTATGTACTTCTGTGGTTAATTCAGAATTGCGTCCTGCGTGCTTAACGAATTTCGGAATCCAAATTGATTGTCAGAAATAATATCGTTAGTTTCGAGAAAGTCATTGAATCTTTTTTTTATAGCTTTTTCATAAATTTTTGAAATATTTTATGTGAGAGAGATTGGTCTGTAATTACTTAATTTAGTTTTATCATCCTTCTTATGTATGGGGGTTATTTGAGCTTTTTTTAGAATATCTGGGTATTCTCCAGATATGAAACCTATGTTAATGATATGCATGAGGGGTTGAGTTATAGAGTTCTTTACTAGTTTTAAGGTTGATGTAAGTATCCCATCATGCCCAGGTGACGTCCGCATGCCCAGCTCATTGATGTACTCTATGATTTCGTCTTCATCAACTGGCGTCAAAAAGATAGTCTTTGGATTAACTTTGTCCCTCGATTTTAGTTTATTTGAATGTTTTGTAGTGTGTGGAAGTTTACTACTGATTATTTTGTTTGCCATTGTTTTCCCTATATCACTAAAAAGTCGACAAATTCATTAGCAACCATTACAGGATTGTTTTTTGTTAGAACAACACCTTTGTCTGTTTGAATTTTCTTAATTTCTATTTTAGATCTATTCCTATTTGCAGCCTCGTTAATTACCCGCCAAGTTTTTCTTACGTCATTATGAGCATTTGCTATTTTATCTTGGTAATACTTGTTTTTCCTGTCTTTTACCAGAGTGTTTATTTTATTTCGATACATTTTGTAACGGAGTTTTAGAGTTTCATTAGTGGGGTCTTTTAGTACTTTCTTGTGTAGTTTATCCCTTTCTTTCATTGATGTAGCTTATTCCGACTGTCATCCATGATTTTAAAGTTTTTTTTTCAAATTATCACGGTGATGGTTCATAAAGCAGCAATGACAGCGTCGAGATTAACCTATTTTCATGACATTGCGTTAAAAAGTCGCAGAATAGGGGAAAATATATTACATTTAATCATGGCGTGGTTTCCGTTACGACGTCATCTCGGGTGGGGGCCTTGGGGCGTCTTATTCATAAAATTCATGTGGAATGTTAACATTTATTCACAAAGTTATATGTTTTCGGATATATCTAATAAAGATTGAAGGAAATTGCAAGCTGATTCTAAGAAGCAGACAACACACACAGTTCATAATTTTATGGACAGCCCTGCAGTAATAGATTTTTTAAAATTGGTCTTTATCAACCAGAAAAAAAATCACGAATATAGTCAATTTTGGACGTTTTAACCAAATCGAAATTTGCGAAGAAAACTAAATAATTTTTTATAATTTATTACAAACCAAATTTTAGAAATGTGAAACTGTAGAGCCCTATATTTCCACTTTCATTTGATGTCCAAAATTTCAAACACATGTGGTGCCCAGTCATACAGTCGAGCGAACAACAATTTTCCTGAAACACATGTCCTCCGAAATATTTGATTCATTCATTAAATGCATATAATATATATTTTTTTATTTGTTACCAAAATTGTTGTGTTTAAATGCATTGTTGTTGTAATGCTACTATTTCAAATATTTACGAAAATGTAGTTTATTGTTGTTTCTGCATCTATGTATTAGTTTATTAGTTGTTCCCTTTTAGTAACTTTATTATTAAAA